>JAULKK010000001.1:7752557-7769658 GCA_032355705.1 Rubia peregrina | reverse complement strand
AAGATTCACAAACAGAAATATATGTACCCTTGCTACATCCTGAGTGTGCACAAAATAGGTTATTATAAGATCACTATAGCTCTCTTCACCGTCTGCAAAATCCAAAATGCTTTTACTACTTCCGTGTCAACCAAAGAATCAGACTACGAAGTTTCATTAAGGGTAAAGTCTAATACATAAAACAAGACTTTTCAAATGAAACATGGACTGTAACTAGGAAAATACGTGCAAACTTCATCGATCAAATTAGGGTCATTACCATCTTCCATGTCAAAAGTCATTTACAGAAATATCAAATGCAAAATGCCCAAAATCTTCAGAAGGTATGTGCACTTACCACCTAACTTCGATACTGCAAGAAGAGCTTTTTGCCTTTTCATTCCCGAATATGTTCAGAAAATGATTCATTAGATCTACCAAGCAGCATATAATGCAAATCATGGAAATTATCTATATTATGTAAGCACTCAAGACAGGTCAAATAAAAAAATTGAAGAGGCGAATATGCAACAACAGTTGAGTCTCATTAGTCACTAACAAATGCATAAACAACAGCCCTATTGAGAATGCTAAACTTATCATTTTGTATTAGGAATCTAATGCTTTCAGATAATGCATGGAGCACTGTAAGAAATAATTAAGCTACACGCTAAAGTTACTGGAAATTGTTTATCAATTCCCTTCTGACCATCCTGCAGCACTTTATTACAGCCATTGATTTCCAATGCCAAAAAAGACCAGTTTCTCATTAGCATTTTTGGTGAAAATATGCCAGCCTAAAAACACATTTACGAACTGATTCTCACAAAACTTATTGTTTCCTTCTTCAGGGAGACTAGACAGAAGAGCTAGCATATGTAGTACAACACTTATCAACGGTACAAGGTAAGCAATGACAGTCGAATACATACCGCTAACCTAGATGGTGTGGCCATTTTATACAGTTATTTTTGGGACCTTTTAGATTCGCTTTTGTACACTTTTGTTCTCTATGTGTGGAATTTTTCCTTGAAATTCTCCAAGGAGAGTTAAGAGAGACTTTGTGCTTTTATTACTTTTCTAGAGGATTTTTTTGTAACAAGGGAATTGTTGGAAGACTTTGAAGACTATCTTTGAAGATTTGAAGACTTATGTATGAGCTTATTTTGATAATATCATTGAAGAAGGTCATTCACAAGAATGGTATAAGAAGGAATGACACTTACAAAGTGGTAGAAGATAATGTGAAAACGGAGAGCAAAGTAGAGGATGAAAAGTGATCTAAGTTTTGAAGCATAATTCTGAGAATTATCCAAGAAGAACCAGCCTCCAAAAATGGTACTGTTGGATTCTTCTTCTCAAGTACTATAAAAACGACAACAATAACTCCCAAAATGGATCAACGGTTCACCCGTGGGAAGCGAAATAAAAAAAGAGTTGAGAGCTGGACTGCACTCTGTCGCAAGTCGCGACGGAATTGTCCCGCTCGCGACGAACGAACCAGAAACTTGATTTTTACTCCCCTTTTATTCTACAATATATACCACTTCATCCACTCATTCCTTATCCTTCTTGGCCCGACTCGGGGGCTTGAAAACCCTAGTTTTTCACCTTCTCCTTCACTTTCTTCTTGAATCTTTGTAAATATTTGTTCTATGTTATAGGTTTTGATTATCTAGGCTAGTAATCTCATTGGGAGCATTGGATTGAAGTTTCCTTATCTATATCTTGAGAATCAATTCTATCTAATTAATTCTTTCTCTATTGTGTATTTATTGTGCTTGAATTTGATTGTTGAATCCATTAATGGTGTTAGAAGTTTGACTATATGAATTGCGTGTATGATTATGTGTTAGGGCTTGGATAAAGTATCTAATTCTCCCTTCCTTTGATATGAAATCCAAGAGCATGAATTAGAGCTTTTAATATGGTTGGTGATTTGATAATTGCTAGATAAATGTGATAATGTCGGAATTTTTTTATCATGTTTGTTTTGTGTAGCAAATAGGAGAAGTTTATGAACGTTGAACATTCTTGACTAATCTTGTGGAAATGCATGAATTGGTTCAATTCTTAACACGGTGTAGTGCTTATAAGTGTTACCAAGCTTGTTGATTCTTCGTGTTTAATGTCATTAATGGGATACCTTTAGGCGTTGAACAACCAAATGGGTCATTAGTGAGGTTTAACTATAGATGTCGAATTCACTCTTGTAAACTACTATCAAAGAAGGGTGGAAGATTTACCTTCACAAAAAGTAGTTAAAGTATTGATGGGTCGTGGATTCAAGGATAGATAACAGGTTCGGAAGCGGAAATCTATTGCCCCAAGGTTTTGTCATTTGTAGTTTTTGTATCTTTCTATTAGTTTTTTGCATGATTAGCATGGTTATTTGAATTTGCTAGTTATCTTGTTTTTACTTTCATAACTTAGAAAACCAATCCAAAAATCCCCCTCTTTACATGCTTTTATATGTATGTACATATCTATATCTAGGCTCATATTCACCCTTGTATGTGTGAACGCTTAGGAATATCCCTCTTCTCTGTGGATGACCCCGACTTGCCACTATCTACTTAATTTTATTTAGTAAGCAAAAGGGGCTTATAAATTGTATCTTTGAGAGGTACGGTGATGACCTCCCAGCACTCGATAAGAATAATATGATGGTGCCACCCTCAAGGGCTTATTATTCTTGGATTTTACCCAGAACACCGTGCAACCTCGGATAATGATCCCTTCATTTCTTCTTTAGGCTTCTTGAACATCGAATCCGTCTTTCATAGTCCCAATTCCATCTACTACCATGCTTTAGAGTCTGTGACCTTTAATCTTCTACCATCCTTGTGAATGGCCTTCAAATATCTACAGCCACTCTTGCAAATGGCTTTCTACAAAAGGAAAATGAAAAGGCACTTATGGGCAACCTACTAATGAGATCAACGATGAAGATCTAGATGGCCATGAATACAAAGTGTCCATTAACTTCAATTAAGTCCACAAAATGCAGGATTTAGAAAAGAAATCAAATAATGGCCGTCTAAACCCTTTATCGTGCAAACCTAACTAAAACTAGCAATCCAAAAGATGATAATAAATGTGTTAAATACATCGGCTAATGTATGCATAAAGGTGCACACCAAGGATTCTCGGCGGGAACATGAAGAACTCAAACAATACCTACTCTAAAGAAAAACAAAAGGAAAACAAAGAATACACATAAAAGGGCACAAAAAATAGTACACGAAAAATAAAATACAAGCTAGTCTACCAACTATTTATGCTAGCTAATGTTTTTTTAAAAATTCTAGTATCCCCTGCAGCAATGCCAAAATTTGACCTGCACCCAAAGGGGTCATTCTAATTTACTCACGGGATGCTAAGTAATATCAAATATAAGAATTTGTAATGTTGTTCATGTACTCATTGCTAACTATAATAATGTAGCTAATGGCAAGTTCGGGGTCATCTACAGAGATACTAGTATTTAAAAGTTAGCCGGACACAACCCATAATTGGGCGTCACCCCAATTGTCTGTAAGGAATAGCTAGTAGTAAATAGATGGAGGGGGTGTGAACTAACAACTACGAACATGCAATTTAAGATAAGTAAACCATGGATTAACTAGTCTTGGGGATATTTGTGTAACATGTCTGATTTAAAGATTTAATCCTATATTCTATCACATACAGACACATAAACCTAATCTCATGCTTATGTCACATTGTGTGAAGATGGCCAGAAATGCCAATGTCTGTCACACACAGGTTTGTCTCCCTTAAAACCATCTCGCCACCTTCGTAATTAGGGATGCACTCTAATCCTCCCGACTCCGCATTTCATCCCCGTATTCTCACTTTCAATGCTAACAAGCCTCTTCTCCAAGGTCAAGCCATATCAAGCAATACATTACGAAAGTGAGCCTAATACATCCCGAGCTCTCCACTATGGACGCCAAACCTAGGCCTAGGGAGGCAAAGGTATCGATGCCTTATGATGATTTTAAAGTCGATACGACCCTAGTCGCTATAAACTACAATGCTCAATTATTGAGATAATCCAAGGTTTCCCCATTAGAAACTTCTATACAACGACCCATGGTCCGCTGCTCCTAACATGCCATCACTCCACAACTATACAATTAGAATTAAAGTCTAATGATATTGCACTATGAATGAAATCATGGATGCATCATAAAACATATCATGGCAGAAATCATATAAGAATAGAAACCTCAAATCATCCACAATATTCATAAGCATAGAAATATATAAAAATCTATAATATCACAAATCATAATCAATTCATGAATACAAATACAACCCCTAGAAAATAAAACTACTCTAAAGTAGAAAATGTCATTGATTCAATATTCATGAATTTTAGAAATGAAAAAATAGAGAAATGAAAGTTTTCAATGTAGGATATCACCTCCTACTCATCAAATAAATATCCTAAACACAAATATATGATGGCTTATGAAAACCCATCATAGATCGAAAAGAACCGATGAGAAAGGTGAAGAAATAAAGAAAGACTAATGAAAAATTAGGGTTTTGGAGGCTTAAATCAGGCTCAAAGAAAAATGGAAAAATGAGGAGGATTTTTATAGGTGGAAGAGAGATAAAAGGGGAAAAGGAAAAAAGAGATGGAACCGATCGGCTCTTAGGTTATAAGTACAGTTTGTGCCAAAGTACCATCTGGTGCTATGGTTCAGGGCTCGAGTCGTGCCAGCCTATCGTGCATTTCTATGCCTAGGATACATCCCGTGTGAAATTACATGGTCCGTGAAATCAATCCCAAGGAACTTATCGGTTCTATTGTCTTGGGGATGATACATTAATATTTGCACGACTCGTGCCAACCTACCTTGCGTTCCTATGACCAAAACATGCTCGATACGGAATTACACGGGTCGTGAAATCAGTCCTAAAGAACCGATCAGTTCTATAGTCTCATGGGACGGGATGTTTAGATTTACACGGGTCATGCATTAGTGTTGTCTTAAACTTTTTTGGGCCGCTAATCGAATTTGGAAGTTCTTGAAGTCAATTTTATAGTGTTAAAGAAGACGAATCCAATGATTCTTCTCAGATTGTTCCCAGAACTTGGTTCCAACTCCCAGATCACTCTTCATCCTCTTCTTTGTCTTACTTCTTCAACATGTTCTACCAATTAAGAAAATGGGGTCTTACTTCTTTAATCATCTTTTCAAATGGCTTTCCTTGATCTCCTTTTGAAGTTCTTATGAGCAATCTACAAGCTCACAAAACAAGATCTATAAGCTCGTAAGGACAAAAATCCACTAGGCTCATATTAGTCTACAAAATGAAGGTTTTAGATAAGAAAACCAACAATGTTCATCTAAAGCCCTTATGATGTAAAACCTATCAAACCCTAGTAATATACCCATAAAATATAATAACAGAGATGTTAAATGCTTTAGAAAATACATGCATTTGACGTATCATAAGAAAGAAAGCATGTTTGCATAAATTTTACTGAAAATATTATGTAATTCTAGGAGAAATTTTCTATTAAGAAGGGTAATAACCACAGGAAAGATGTTTATATGTGTTATTATTATGTGCCGGTTAGGAATTAGAAGGTGGGAGGTCATTGCCATAACTCTCAAATATACAATTTGTAACTCCATTTACGTCATATACTACATCTAAGTAGATAGTGGTAAGAGAGATCATCCATGAAGAAGAGGGATTTTCTTAAGTGTTGTATATATATGTATATATATATATGTGTGTGTGTGTGTGTGTGTGTGTGTGCGTGTGTGTGTAGATGTGGGTTGATTTGGTTTTCCTAAGTTATGAAATGAAAAGCAAAGCAACTAGCATATAAAAACAAGTATGCTAATCATGCAACAAACTGTAAAAAGAGGATTAAACACAAATTACGAAACCTTGGGTGCAAATGATTTCCAATTCCAAGCCTCTTATCGATCATAGAAGTAATCACCTATTTAGTTATCTTGATTAACTATTGTGAAGGTACACCTTCACTTACTACTAAAATACCAAAGGAGTATATAGTGGCATGTCCAGGGTCGGCCATAAAAATGCTAGGAATTTAAAAAGTTAACTATGTAGAACTTGCAATCGGGTTGGTAATCCGATTGTGTGTTGGGAATAGTCAATGTTGTAAACAAGGTTTTAGAGGGGTTTTATCTATCAACTACCAGGCATGCAAGAGCAAGAGAATCTATATTGGGCTAGCACTTCAGGATATTTTCTTTACATGATCGGTAGAATACTTTGATCCTAGATTCTATCAAATAGAAGACATATAAACATATCCTAATGTTTATGTCATATAATGTGGTCGATAATCAACACTTCCCTTTTTCCGGTCACGCAAAGGTACCCACATCTTATTCTATCAACAACTCGTCCGTAATTAGGAAAGTGCGTCAAGCGGCCCGACTGTTATGCCTTCCTTTTCCCCGTAAAGAATTACATCCAGGGCCTCTACTATGAACACTTTTTCCTAGGCATATAAAGGCAAAAGAATTGACGTCTCATGATGACTCCGGGGTTGAAACGACGATGGTGGCTCTAACACAACCATAGTTTCTATAAACTATCATGTCCTAACCTATCAAGCTTCCTAGTTAGGCTAGCATACATTCACCAAAATGGTGCTCACGGTGTACACGCAAACACCCATGCACCCGAGGACTCGCATATCCCCCTATTACTCTAGCCGACACTCCCAAGTGGACAAATCAAGCCCAGAGCTATTACATCAAACATAAACTATGGTGTATGCCAATCTAAGAATACATAACATGTATTTAGAAAGAAGGTAAATAACTAGTCAATATGATATTCATAAACATAAAAGGATAGGGTGATTTAGAATCTCACAAAATATCCACAAAATCATGAATAAAAATTTAAATCCCCAAGAAAAATAATTAATCCCTAAGCCTTGAACCCAATATTTCTATTGGATTTAATGCCCCGGGGCAAAACTAGAAAGATTAAACTAAGAGAGAAGGGATATTTCCTTTCTCTCTCTACCTGCTCTTAGAAAAACTAGGAGAATGAAGAATAAACTATCCAAACTTAAACCCAATTAGAGACATGTTTCATATAATAGATAGAATATGGGTTTTAAAAGAGGCCTAAAAAGGAAAGGAAAGCCTAGCCGGCCGCCAACATGGGTCTTGCAATAGCGCACGACCCGTGTGGCATAACCCATACAATAGGGCACGGACCGCCTACTTGCTGCGTGTTTTCATGTAACTGATAGGCGTGACAGTGCATTTCCTCGCGAGCCACCGGCTGGGAACATCTTCTGAACACTTGAATTGCACAGCCCGTGCAATACTTCTCGGGCCACAGTAGGAAGGATCTTCTGAGCATCTGAACTGCATGGCCTATGCAATACTTCGTGAGCCACTGGCTGTGAGTTGATTTCTTGGAAAACCGATGGTGATGCCGTGCATTTAATTATGAGACGTGGCCTGGTCTTTGGATCATTAACATCAAGGGGCACGCGTTGTGCCTTGTCCCGTGCTTTATACTTAGCCACATGAGTTGATTGAACGGCACGGGTCATGCAATAAAGTGTGACCTATGCAATTCCTTAAACACAACACCATTGGCTGGCACAGGTCGTACAATACAACGCGGTCATGCCAGTCTTCTTACTTCTTCGGGCTTCAACTCTCTTCTTCTTGGTGAATTTCTATCTTCTACCATGATTAAGCGCGTGACCTTTGGTCTACTACCATCCTTGCGAATGACCTTCTACTCCGAAGTGAATATGAGCGATCTAAAATGAAGCTTACAAAATAGCATCAAGATGCTCGTAAGAGCATAGAATCCATTATGTCTAAATAAATATACAAAACTAAGGATTTAGATAAGAAAACCAACAAAGGCTATCTAAACCCCTTGTGATGTAAACCCAACTAATCCTAGCAATCAACCATCCAGAAAATACTAACAAATGTGCTAAATGCATTGGTTAACACATGTTTTTCGGTGCAGATAATCTGATAATGTCTTTGAGAACTTATGTTTTTGGTAGAATCTTCCTATGAATTTTCCCGCTAATCGGCTCCAGCTTTATATGCTTCTACAGGGTAGACTGTCATACTAAACTATCGTTGTTCATTCCTGGAGGCTTTACAAATCAGTTGGATATGTACATCTCAAAATCTCATGCTTGTCCCGTAGGAGTGCAAGAATTCCTTTGGGTCAGTTGTTTTATCATACTCCTTGAGCTATGTTGGTAGCTTAAATCCTTTTGGCTTTACGAAGTTTTGTAAGCTTTTTGCTAGCGGTGAATGCTAAACTTCATCTTTGACATCGTAAACCATGTCCTCATTACCGATCTTGTTTTTTTATCTTGTGACTTGTCTTGTCACAATCCCTTTGGACCATGGCGGAGTTTCCAAACTGCTTGTATAGTAGTTCCCTGCTAGCTTCTAAAAAAATCTGTGAAGGCTCTCTTTTCTTTGTCAATGTGTGGAAAGAATTCCTACTCATCAATTTTGTCCTATACGTCCTCTGTGTTAGCTGGAGGGATTGTCTTTGGTAGATGTGGTGGTGGTGGTGGCTTCAATGGCTTTCTACGCCTGCTAACCTGACTAATAGTCACTATGGTTTAGGGGGGAAAATTGACCTGATATTTAGGTCTCACAGATGGCACCACTGATGTGGTTTGTGTTCCCATAATGATAATGACCTGAGCCGCCAGAAGGATCCCTGCAAGAATCTCTCGAATTATATCATGGGGAAATTTCCGATGATAAAAGTCAGTATAAAGAGTTGGATACTAAAAATGCTATTGTTGTTACTTACCTTTGTTCTTTCATCTACCTTCAATTTATAGGGTCAGTTTCCCCTATATTCCCAATTTTTCATGTTCATGTTTGTCATGCCGATTTATCTCCTATCGTGGGCCACAATCCGTAGCTTGTGGATTTTGCGATACGTTATACAAAATTACCTCTTGCGAAACCCATGATCTTTGTGATGTTATTCAAAGCTAGCTCTTGCGAGGTATTCCCCCGGTTTACTTCGCATGGTGCTTCAGACTCTTGCTTTCCTGCGTACTTACCTATCCTACCCGATGGGAAAAACCAAACAACCCGAGTGCAAGTGCCTTTAAGCTTTCCATCGTTAGCACTTGCACTCGGGTTGTTTGGTTTTTTTCCTCCTAAGATCATATCTCAAGCTAAAAGTGGCTCCCCCGATAATTCTTCATACAAATCTATAGTCTCCCCTGAGCTCTTGTTTCCGATTGATCCATCACAAGAACCCCTCACTAATGTTGGCCCCTCATTGAGTATACCATTGTATAAGTAATAGACCAAGTCTCTTTTTGGGTAGCCATGGTACAGTCAACTCAAAGGAAACTTCTTGAACCTCTCCCAATAGTCATAGGAATACTCTTCATGCCATTGGAGGATGTTTCTTATCTCCTTCTTCAATGTGGAAAATTCAGAAGCCTGGAAGTATTTTGCAAGAAACTTCCTCTTTAAATCAATCCAAGAATTTTTACCCCCGAAGGGAAGGTAGTGTAACCAATCTTTTGCAGCATCCATTAAAGAGAAATGAAATGCTTTCAACTTGTACAACTCGTCATCCACCCCCTCGGGAATCATACCACAACCCACCATGTGAAAGTTGGAGAAATGCTTATTTAAATCCTCCCCTTGTCTACCAAGGAATGATGGTAGCAAGTGTATCAACCTGAACTTCAACTCAAAATGCCCGTTAGGACCATTTGCCGAATAAGTGATTCATATCGATTGTTTCTCAAGATCAAGGGTCATAATTTTCCTTAAAGAAACATTTCACCCTTGAATAGGAGGGGGTCGATAATCTCCTTTAGGATTTTCTTCTTGATGCTCCATAGAAATTACATGCTTCTCAAAATGGAAAGTAGAAGGATTAATATTCACACTTTCTAGGGAAAGCCTTCTAGCTCTCTTAAGGTTTAATTCTAACCCGGGGTCGTAGTGTAGGAATGGTTCTTAAGAGGATCGAGTACAAACCATACATAAAGAACTCGAACAATAGGTCTCCAACCAAACAAAAAAAACCAACTAAAAACCAACTAGCAAATATTCACACAAATATAACAAAAACACTTAAAAATACACACCTCTTACCCGACAGCGACACAAAAATTTGGGAGGTTATCATTGTAACTCTCAAATGTTTAATTTATAACTTCAATTACGTCCTAACTACAACTCTAAGTAGATAATGGTAAGATGGATTGTCCACGAAGAAGAGGGATTTTCTTAAGTGTTCATACATATAGGATTATACATTAACATATAGATATGCATACATAGATATGTAGATAAAGGGGAGGGGGTTGGTTTGGTTTTCCTTATGAAATGAAATAAAACGCAAATACCATATTAAAGACAGTAAGCTAATCATGCAAATAAACGACAAAATTTGATTATACACAAAGGTGCAACATCTTGGGCACAATTATTTTTCAATTCCAAGCCTCTTATCTATCCTTGAATCCGCAACCTATTTACTATCTTGACTACTTATTGTGAAGCTAAACCCCCTCATTCTTCTTAAGTGTAGTTTACAAGAGTGAATTCGACATCTCTTGTAAACCTCACTAATGACCGCTTTAGTAGATCAACACCAAACGACATCCCATTAATGACATATGTACGAAGAATCAATAAGCTTGATAACACTTATGAGCATTCAACCAAATGTCTAAGTATTTAACCAATTCATGCACTTACTAGGGCTAATCAAGAAAGTTCAACATTCAAGATTCTCCCTTATTTGCTACCTTAAGATAAAATGACAAGGAGTTCAACATTATCACATTCATCAACCTAATTATAAGTCCTAACTCATGTTCTTGGATTACATGTCAAAAGAGAAGAAGTCAGCTACTTTCATTAACTCCTAACATGTTATCATACAAAAATAAATAAATCATAAACTCAAATTTCTAATCTCATCAATGATATCAACAACTACATTAAAAACTTTATTAATGCACAATAGTCAAGACATTGAACAGTGAAATAGAATTTTCAAGACATAGGGTTGGAAGACTACCAATTGCTCCTAAGACTAAGTTTAGCTACTACAAGTCTTACTACAAATCACAAGGATAATCATACAAAACAAAGATGGAAGAGATGAAGAATAAATGTAAAATAGGGTTATTGGAGAGCTAGGTCCGGCCAAAGGGAGAGGATTTGAAATAGGTGGCTAAAAGTGCCTTATATAGTACAAACAAAGAGAGAAGAAAAGGTGGACAACCAAATTGGCTGGCGGCCTAGCCTATTTTCAACCTTTTTGTGTTTCGTTGCCTTGCTTTCTTGTCTTCAAATATTCTATTCTTCTTTCAAATCTTCAAACTTCTTGTTTTGTCACATAAAATTTCTTAGAAAAGTGATAAGATTGCAAAAGTCACTCTTAACTCTCCTAAGATAATTTCAAGGTAAATTGCATGATCTAAAATACAAAAACACGCAAAAGTGAGTCCAAAATGTCTTAATACTACCATATGAAATGAACCTATCAAAAAGAGTGTGTTCATGATGTTGCCGTCTCCTCTCTTATTTATACTTCCCCTAGTCTTCTTATATTGATACACTTTCCATTTTAGGGCATTTTTTTATTGAGACTTTCCCTTTTGAAAAATGATAGATTATTTTCATGCATCAAATTAATTTACCTTTTATTCTCCTAATACAACATTCACCACTCATTTCACTTTTAAAAAAGTGTGCCATCTTGAAATGGGTTAATAATATAAGAGAACCAAACGGCGTAAGGTTCTTTGTTAGTTGGACTTTATAAATATGGATCACGGTGATCATACTGTTCATGCCATTCTGTTGAGAAGAGTTAGTGGGGGGGATGGTGGATTTGCCACCAAGCCACCGAAATCGTGTCACGAGGATGATCCACAATTTCCCTAAGTACTAGAGATCGTGTGTGAGGGTTGAGTGGTGGCTTAATATAGTTGTATCTTGGGCCGCATTAGTTGTATAGACTATATATACACCAAGTAGTAAGCTAGTTTAGTGATAAATTTACATGATTAATTAATGGAAGATTTAAACTATGTATTTTCAACCTTACCACAGTTCAATACAATTTGATTTTAATATATGATTATTATTTTTTATCTTAATTAAACTAGTTAGATCTAAATTTAGTTAGATCGATTCAATTTAAACAAACAAAAAAACTTAATCCGGCTTACTAGTTTTAACAGAGGCAAGACAATAAATGGAGTATATATATAAAGAAAGTAAATGCGCACAAACTAACTCAATTTCTAAATTTACTGGATGCTTGCGATCTAATTTTTAAAGATTATAAAAATGATTCCTCGTCTAGTGATTACATAATCTGTTTTGATTTTTCTTATCACAACAATCATATGACTCTAATACCAATTGTCATGGGTTACCCTTTCAAGGGGTTAACTGTGCGACCTAGCCGTGCTAGAGTTTCACGACTACTGCCTGATTTCCACCCACGTCTCACTCAACTTAGCTGCTCTCAACACACTTCACGACTTCTGTCTAGTTTCTACGCGCGTCTCACTGAACTTAGCTGCTCTCAACACACCAAAACTTTAGAGGGGCGATGAGTATGCAGTGAGTATTTGCATCAAGAGCGTGTCATTCATGTGAAATGATTCTAGAAGAAAAGAAAAGAAGGAAAAAAGGGAAATCATAAAATAAAATAAAATAAAGGAAAGTACTCTATCTGTTTTATTATTTATGACACACTTACCTAATTGAGATATTTTTTTTAAACGACAAACTTTATATTTTTGGCAAGATTTTTTCAATTTTATCCACTCGTTCAACTTTTTTACCTTCGATCTTTAATTTTATCTACTCATTTTCTTCACCTAAACTCAAATATCTAACCTATGGTGTCATAAATAACAAAACGGGGAGTAAGAAAATTACAAACCCTGGAGAACTCCTTTTCCCTCCTTCTCCCCCTCTCTCTCAAACCCAAAACGACAGCCAGTATCACAACGGCCTTGCCTCCACCGCTAAATGAAATCCCTATTTTCTTCACCCAAACTCACACTCATATTGGTGGATTTTTAGGGATTATTTGTCCGTGTTCTAATTTCAGAACTTCGGATTTTCCGGGGTTCATCAGGGATTCTGGGTGGACCTCAAAATTTGGGATTATCTTCTCCTGATTTTGTTTGTGGGCTCTTGGGTTGGAGATTGAGTTCGTTTCTCAACCGGGTTCGATTGGATTCTCTGTTTTTTTTCAGAATTTATTGGTGTAGAGTTTTCCTAGGAAAGGATTTATGATTTGGGTATGGCAATGGTGAATAACCAAGAAGATGGGGCATCTAGAGGTGGGGGTACTAGGTCGTGGGGGACAACAGTCTCTGGTCAATCGGTGTCAACTAGTGGCAGTGTCGGATCACCATCTAGCCGGAGCGAGGCAGCAGTTGCAACTCCAGCCAGTGAAAGCACTTTCATTAGGTTGAACAATCTCGATATCCACGCCGATGATGTTGGATCTCAGGGGGCTGCTGGGTGAGCCTTTTATGTTCTCTGTTGATCCTCGATGCCATGTATTGAGTTTTTGTTGACTTGGACACATTGAACATACTTGATTTAGTTGAATAATTTCGCCACTAATGGTGTACTCTTAAAGTGATTCTATAGTTGATTTCAATCACCTAGATGTATAATGGTTAGCAAATATTTTAACTAGGACATAAATCTGTGCTACAAGTTTGTGAAGCTTAATACTAGCCTCTTTAGGACGGAAAATATCAATTGTTAGTTTTTGGCGCCAGCCTGGCCTCATACTTGCTTTATGATTCAGTAACAGGAAGAAGAAAAGAGGTCAGCGTGCGGTTGCTGGGGATAAGTCTGGCAGAGGGCTTCGCCAGTTTAGCATGAAAGGTTTCTTTAACTTTTTCTTTACCATATCTTTAATCTATGTAGTGGCCCTAGTGGGTGTATTATCTTTTATTATTACCCTTTGTATTCATCATAGTAAATATTTATCACGGATGTGAATACAATTTTAAAATTGAGGTTTCCTACTGGTTTTGTATTTATTGCTTAGCTATTACTCAATGCTGAAATTTTATTGATGTACTTCCATCACATTTTGTTAGTTTGTGAGAAAGTGGAAAGCAAAGGGAGAACTACTTACAATGAGGTCAGTAGCCGATCTATATGTTTGGTTGAGTCTATTTACTGATTTACAACTTTTTAGATATCAATTTACGTGTTTAGTTATCAACTTTTTGGATTTTTTTGGCTCGTTTATACTTGATGATCTGTGAGGCCAGTTTTGATTATGCTGCATCTAGTTTTGTGCTTCCATGCTTTTTTTCTCTAATTATATAATCCTAGATTTTGTTTTTTATCTTCATGTTTTATTTCTTCTGAATTCTATGTAACCTAACTCCTAGAAGCTATAAATTCATTCTGATTGGGCTCTTGTTCTGCAGTTTCACTGCTTCCTCATCTTCAGTTTTTAGCATGTTTCACTTAAAAAATGTTTTCACAGCATAGTAATTCAAGAGTTCATTTTGGCAATTTTGAATATTTTGTCTTACAAATATTTGGTGCTCAATTTTGTAAGAATATTCAATTGCGATAATTGTGATGGCAGAGGCAGGAGTAAAAAATGCTAGTTCTTATGACAGTTTTAGGTTATAGGAGAATAGAAGGTACAATCCTGAACAAGGTTTGTTCATAGCTATTTCAAGATCCTAATTTGAGGGCATCACTGTCATAAAATTCTTGAAAGTCTCCGTCTGAAGTTTATTATTTTAGAGTACAACTACCAGCACAAGGACTTTAAACCATTATGTGTTTGCCTGTATGATCATGTTCATATCTCACCATCGTGTTTTGTCCACATGTCAATTTGTTTCTGTCTAATAATTGCATGTTAGTTTGAAAATTTGTTTAGGCCTTCAGCTAACCCTTTTAATGTGTTATTAGGTCACTATTTCTAAAGTTACACACATGTTCAGATTTCTTAATCCATTAGGGTTACCAACTTACCTCTACACATTCATCTCAACAAACTCATTTCCCACCCACCCTGTCCTTTTCATGTTCACATTTAGTCAATCAACACTGGAAATTGTAAAGCATTGTTTAATGCTGATCTTGTAGATGTTTTGTTAATAATTTTCTCAAGTTAAGTGGTATTTTACAATCATATAGATAGGCAACACTTTTCCATTTGTATTAAATGTTCCATCGCGTGTTCCATCAATTTAGCCAAACTTCACTTGCACAGTGTTGTTACTTTTATACTATTACGAAAGGGGCATTTCATATATTTAGATCTTTACTAATGGTAGAACATTTCCAAGGAAAATGCTCTGTTGAAGCTTTTATTTAGGTATTTACTGTGCCTCAACTCTCGTTGATTAATATTATATCGTTTGAAATAGCATACACTCAGGAGTCAGGGTTTATTTTCTACTGATGTTAGGTAATTTCATTTATTACTAAATCAAAAGGATTTAGGCTTAGAGATGATGCCTAACATAGATAAATCATCAATTGTCAACCAAAGGATTTTTATTTTAATATTTTATAAACTTATTTGATGTTAAATATCTTGATTTTTTGCTTTCAATCTCTCTCTCTCTCTCTCTCTCTCTCTCCATATGCATGTATCATTCAACTTTTCTCTTTAGGTCACCTGTCTTAAATTAATAATGCTTGAATTGGAAAGATTTGTTTTATATAGCTATGGACTGCACCATATATGCTGACCAAATTATGAGGAGTGCTGCATATAGTGTAACCAAAGGGTAGGGTGAATGTTGGTCTGCTTATACTTAAATACAATCTCAAGCTGAAGTTAGAACTTAGAAGCAACCTAGAAAAACTTCAAATTGGCTTTTGCTCAACATAAGCTAGAACCAACTACTCATAAACTGGGTTTTAAAAAGTGCGCTTAAGTGCTAAGCGCAGGGTAAAGCACTTTGTATCACAAAGCGCAGAGCAAGATGGAAAGCACACTCTTTTTAGTGCTTTTGTCGAAGCGCAAAGCGCCCCAAAAAGCGCACTTTTGGGCTGAATATGGTTTCCATATTTTGTTTCCTTTTTTATAATTAAATATTAGCTTCTAGGGTTAAATAATTTAGGGATATAAGCCCTCTTCTAGTTCAATACCTAAGAATAAACATTGTTGATGAAGATGAAGAAAGGATGGAGGAAGAGATATGGGAAATGATATAAAAGATGACATGGGGTTTAGGGATGGAGATGAGGTCCATGGGGATACTTTTGGTGGAGATGAGAATGATTTTTCTGATTACTAGAGTTTAGAGCCTTAAATGATTTCATAATAATTTAAGAATCCTTCGATCTTAGTCGTTCAGTTCTTCTTACTGCCCTTAAAACTTTGAGTTTGGTATTGTGTTGAAAACTTTATTTGCCTTTAATGATTGTGTTATTATTCCAAGTTTGTTATTTGCTATGTTGTGTCATTAATGAAATATTCCTAGTTCATGTTTTGCATGTGCTTTCATCCGAAAAGTGCGCGCTTGCCTCAGCGCTTTGGTAATTTTTACCGTTAGTGCTTTATTGCACTTTAAGTTTTTAAAAATTCAGCCCATAAACAAGCTACATTTATCAGCATTTGCTTATATATATGTTAATTGTTTTATCCTAAAAAGTATATAACGGCTTAACTCCTGTTAGTCGATCATGAGTGAATCTCAATGTATTATATATATTGGTTGGATGAGATCTTTACCTGTTGGGTACTCAAACCAAGTTGAGGGCATGTGAATAATCGTACACTAGATTTTCTTTGTGTGCTTTGGGTCCTCTGTCCTCGTGCCTATTTTTTTCTCCTCTCTTTGACTAAATTGCAAACACCAAATATTTGTTTAATGGTTATGTATTCTCTACTAGGTTGCGGATGAACTAGTAGCTGAATTTGCTGATCCAGGCAACGGTATTACATCTGCTGATCAGGTTTGCATTTTATTGCTTTGCTGTTGCTTTTACATTTATTGAGTTGATATCAGAAATTGCAGTCAATATAGGAAATGATAATGATAATTTTTTCTGATGTCTTTGAATGTCCCACAGCAACAATATGATGAGAAAAA
>JAULKK010000001.1:7734794-7748500 GCA_032355705.1 Rubia peregrina | reverse complement strand
TCCTCATGCCACAGTCGAGGTGGAAATATCAGAAGATATGCAGTTAGTGCACTTTGATTTTAATAGGTACGTTACCCAAATCCAGCATCTCAGTTTTCTGTCATAAATTTGACTACTACCTTGGCATTGATGATGAAATTGTTGATTAGAGGTCATTTACCTATTTTAAAATGAGGCATATGATCTGATTGGTGGTGTTAGTAGAATAGTAGCTTAACGGGGTCCCTGTGTCCCAGAAAAATCTGATTTAACGCAGTTTTTACATTATAGTATAGAAGTAAGCCTAACATCAGGACAGAGGCAATAACATTGTTCGCTCATTGAGTAATCTCCTTGTTTTGTTTTGTGTGACTTGGCATTTGTAGTACTCCTTTTGAGCTGCACGATGATAATTATGTTCTAAAGGCAATGAAATTTTGTGAGAGACCACAGAGTGAGAATTTGGCACAAAGTGTTTTGTGTGATGGAGGAGGAGAAAGTTCCATGGCCAACATGTTCCCAGTCCCTCAAGCTCCTCCTAGATCCAAAGTGGTTTCATCTAGGCCGCCAGCTTCGCCTCCACTCCCCGGAATAATTAAGGCGCGCGTGAAGCATGAACATTAAGTAGGCAAATCTCTCTCTCTTCCCATTTGTACATGTGTAGCATATTGATCTTGAAGCAGGTGGGTTTTTTGTAACCTTACAGTGTTTGTGGTTCGACAATATGAAGAGGGAGTATTTAATGAAAAATATGTTAAGGTTCAGATCCTTTTAAGGAATTTACTTGTACTAAGAAATTCGTACCGAATGTGGATGGATCCTCTCTAATTAACTGTGGCATCCAAACTATTCAAATGGAGGTCCATTTTTGATTTTGAACTCATATTGCATTCGTATACGTGCCTAGGGTATAATACACACTGCATCCTTCGGTAAAATTCTCAGGATATTTTTTTATAAAAATAAATGGATGAACTCGCTAAGCATGTTTTATACACAGAGTATTGTATGAGACCGTCTCATAATGCGATCAAAGATTAATGTAAAATAATAGAAAGTTTAAATAGAAATGGGGTTCAAAATGTGATTTATAGAAAGGTTGGAGAATAAGGAGACATCTATGTGCAAATACCATTTTTAGGGGTACTGGACACAAATAGTTGGGTAGTTAATGATTCAAAGTCATAAGAATCTCATTGATCATGAATTCGGGGTGGAGAAATTCGCAGGTCAATTTTTATCCTGATTTCCATGCAACAGTTAACCAAGAACCGAGATTACATTGACCACGACTCAACCACGATGCAACCCACGACCTTAAACCCGAGTAAAGCAGAGCCAAGATTACAATCGCCTATAAATACAAGGAGAGCAACACATGCTCAGGTAAGTGAGACAAAACTAAGAAATTCTAACTCTCTGAAGGAAAAGTACTGGCTTGATCGTCAGAGTATTTTCCATGGAATCACTTCC
This sequence comes from Rubia peregrina, assembly GCA_032355705.1. Lineage (NCBI taxonomy): Eukaryota > Viridiplantae > Streptophyta > Magnoliopsida > Gentianales > Rubiaceae > Rubia > Rubia peregrina. The sequence goes on along the minus strand of JAULKK010000001.1, from coordinate 7,747,048 downwards.
GAGATCTGTTTTGCAGGGATAGACATCTGTGGTGAACAACTGTTACTTTGTTTGACCGGGAATACCACATCATTTAACGCCACCTGAAAGTTCTTCATTCCCTTCAAAGTAAGCAATGATGTTCAACAGAAGTGAGAAAAGGCAGAACCACCATACACAAGAACAAACATCTGGACGGAATAAGAGCATGCATCCTAGCCAAGATCAACATATGTACCTAGTAGAGAGCGGGAACATAGTAAGGAAGATACGAAGGATGATGAAGAGGTGGCAGAATATCCCAACAGAAAATAAGAAAATGAGAGGAGAGCGTTCGCAGCATTCTTAGAAGCGAACAGGGAAAACCTGTACAGTCAGCTCTTAGCCACTCAGAAGCCGAAATCCCCAAAAATAAGTAAAAAAACAAGTCAACAACATGAGAGCTTTAAGTATGAGGATGAGTTTAAGGGATATAGTGCAGACGATGATGTAGATAAATCACCTTTGGCACTGCATCTTTACGATTTCAAGATGCCAAAGGACTTCAAGCTTCCTTTGCATGTTAAAATATATGATGGGACAACATACCAGAAGGAATTTCTACATTTTTATCGCACCAGTGTGAGATTTCGTGATGCGGAAATTGAGTTGGTGTGCAAAGCCTTCCTTATTTTCTTATCGGGAACAACGATACATGGTACAAAGACTTACCAAATGGAAGTATTAAGACTTTGGAACAGTTGTCATATTTGTTTTAGGGCGCTTCTACTAGAAGTAGAATTTCACCAAAACAATAGCGAACCTAAACAACATAGGCCATCGAAGTTATGAACGTCTCGCAGAATATCAATTAGGTTCGTCACTGAAAGTTGGCAGTTCGCCATCTGTTGTTCCAATCCTTGTTGGGTGTGTTTACAGGGGGGGATGCGATTAGGAGAATTTTACAAGGTACTCACAAAGAACATGCTCGAAAACCCAAGAGAATTGCAAAATATGATTGAACAATTTGTGTGAACTGAAGAGGCAAACAATCACAAGATAGAGCGGGAGCGACGCGAAAAGAGAATAATAAAGGATCCACAGAGAAATTTTGTAAAGAAAGGGAAAGGAAATATTCCTTTCAAAGGAAGCGAATCATAAATGCAGGTCACACCGTTGCAAGAGAGACCATTGAAAAATTGCGAAAAAATCTGGCAAGCGAACATAGAGTTATTTCGCGAATCGGCACCAATGCTAGCACCTCTGGACAAGACATCCAGAGAATACTATTGTGCCTTCTATAAGGACCATGGACATGACATCGAATATTGCAGAGACTTGAGAAGGAAAATAGAAGAAAATTTGAGGAATAACTATATAAACCAGTACGAAAGAGTAGACGGAGGAAGCCGATACAACAAAGCTAACAAAGTAGGAAGCTCCATGCCCAAGAATCAAGCCATAGCGAACACACGGAGCAAGAATCAGAAGATGATTGCAGTGGTGAATTACGAAGAAGACATCACGGCTGAGGCTCCAAAAAGAAAAATCCTATGGATCAACTAAGTTTCTATCAAATAATGCCTGGAATGCCAAGCTAGATATTTGCCACCACAAGAGCCTGCTGACAAGAGATTTTGATTGACGGCAGTTCCTAACGCTTCTCCTCATAATGACCCAATGGTTATTATAGCTAAGATTGGACATGCAACGGTTCATAGGGTGTTCATGGATAATGGAAGCGCAGTCGAAATCCTATTTGTGGATTGCTTCAATAAGTTGGGGTTCAAGCGAACTGACCTAAAGAATTCCACATCTTCTCTGGTAGGATTTACGGGGTGAGCGGAGACACCTTTAGGCAACATACAACTGCGTGTTACAATAGGTGAAAATGATAGAAACTATACTATCATGTGTGATGTCGTATTCATGGACGCACAAAGTCCATTTAATGCCATCATCGATAGGCCTTGGATGAATGCGGCGAAGGCGATATAGTCCCCATACTGTTTAGTAATGAAGTTCCTCACTCCAGCAGGAATCGCAACAGTAAGGGGAAACAAAAAAAAGTCAGGCAATATATGGTTATTGCAATGGAAGCACGAAAGAATGTAGAGGAAACAAAAATGGTTAGCACTATCTCAGGTGATGCCTTGCTCAAGCAGTCACGTCCTCAAACATATCTGGGAGAAGAGGGAGTTGTCATTCTGGATAATGAGGACACCTCTAACTATGTCAGAATAAGAAAGCTTTTTCCAAAACCGGAGAAGGAAAAGGTTATACGAATCTTGCGAAGTCCCAAAGATATATTCGCTTGGAGTGTACATAACATGGGAAGAGTTGACCCAGGAATTGCTGACCATTCTCTAAATATCAGTGATTCGGTCAAACTAGTCAAGCAAAAGCAACGAAGCTTTGCCAGTGACAGACAAAAAATGATCGAAGAGGAAGTAACAACATTGCTTTAGGCTGGTATTCTAAAGGAGGTAATATACCCGAAATGGTTAGCAAATCTGGTGATGGTAAAGAAGGAAGACGAGGGATGGAGAATGTGTATAGACTTTACTGATCTACATAAGGCATGCCCAAAATAATGTTATTCTTTGCCTAAAATTTATCAGATAGTCAAAACAATTTCAAGATATGAAGTTCTATCTTTCTTGGATGCGTATAAGTGATATCACCAAATATTGATGAACCCAGAAGACGTAGAAAAAATGGCATTCATAACAAGCTTAGGAATATTTTTCTATGTGAAGATGCCATTTGGCCTAAAAAATGCAGGAGCTACATATCAGGGAGTAGTCGACAATGCATTTCGCAATCAGATAGGACGGAATGTGGAAGCATATGTTGACGATATGGTCATCAAAAGCAAAAGGGTATGCAACTTCGTGCAAGACTTGAAGTAAACCTTGGATACGCTAAGTGTGATTGGCATGAAGCTTAATCCTAATAAATACATAATTAGAGTAGGCGCAAGAAAATTCTTAGGATACAATGCATCCTCCAAGGGGATTGAAGCTAACCCAGAAAAATACAAGCGATAGTTGACCTTCCTCAACCACGAACAATTAAGGAAGTACAAGTACTAATAAGACTGTTGGCATCACTTAGTAGATTTATTTTAAAGCAACTGAGAAGCATTTCCCACTCTTTGAAGTCCTCAAGAAGGTTAATTTTTTTTGCTGGAGTGATGAAAGTCAGAAAGCCCATGAGTCCTTGAAAGAGCAACTTCAATCATTACCAACGCTGGAGTCACTAATCCTTGGAGAAACCCTATATTTGTACCTGGCAGTTTCAACAAACGCTGTGAGTTCAATTTTGGTTTGTAAAGAAGGACAAAACAAGTACCAGTGGACTACATCAGCATAATACTACAAAGTGCAGAGATGGCATACTTGCCAATTGAAAGGTTAACTTTAGCTTTGGTTTATTTAGCAAGAAGACTGCAAACCTATTTCCAGAGTCATTGGATCATAGTCTATACTGATTACCCAATCAAGAATATCCTAAGCAAGCCTAAATCATCATGCATAATGACCAAGTGGGCTCTTGAATTGGGCCAATATGAGATCCAGTTCCAACCTCGAACTGCAATCAAGGCATAAGCCTTAGCAGATTTTATTGCAGAGATGACAAGTGTAGATGAACGAGAGGTGAACACGTAAAAAAAAATCTTAGAATCGACAAAGGAAAATCCAAGTGGGTAGACATAGCGTGGAAATTGTTCATTGATGGAGCATCTAGCAAAGAAGGTTGCGACTACTGGTCAATCCAGAAGGTGGCGAGCACAAATATTCACTTCGCTTCGACTTTCCACTGTATAACAATGAAACTGAATATGAGTCATTAATACGTGGCTTACACCTTATAGTCAGGATGAAGGTCAAAAGCATTAGAGGCTTTAGTAATTCACATATAGTGGTTTAGAAAGTACGAGGAGATTACGAAGTGCGAGAAGAGAAGTTGATAAAATATTTAAGAAGAGTCCGTCAATTCATTGCCCAACTCGAATTCTTCAATATTCAACATGTACCAAGGGGTGAAAAAACAAAGGCAGATTCCTTGAGCAAGCTGGCGACAACTGGATTCAATTCATTGATTGGACGCAAGGATGTGAAAATGGAGGTCATTCTAGCAAAAAGTACAGTAATAAAACTGTGTCAACGGTCCAGTAAGAATAAGTAAACTGGATGACACCATTAATAGATTACTTTTCAAGGAGAAAGTTTCCAACAGACAAGATAAAAGCTAGAAAGTTGGAATTTCAATCTCACAACTACGTTTATGAGGGAGGAATCTTATACAAGAAAGTTTTCTTGTCTCCATGGATAACATGTGTAGGACCATCGCAAGAAGGGGAAATCTTAAAAGAAGTGCATGAAGGATTATGTGGAATTAATCAAGGGTCTAAAAAAATTTCGAAGAAAATAATTCGGGCAGGTTATTTTTGGCCAACTATGTTCAACGATTAATACAACTTTGTGCTAAAGTGCAAGAGTTTCCAGATCAATATCTCGATATTGCATAAGCCACAGACTACTTTAACAGGAATATATGAAGCTTGGCTGTTCAATAAATGGGAAATTGACCTAGTCGGACATTTTTCCAAAAGGTGCTGTGAATGCAAGATTTGTGATTGTAGCAATTTACTACTTCACAAAATGGATAGAACCAAAGCAACTGCGAGGATTCATAACAGAAGTAACAAGAATGTTTTTAGCAGAATATAGTGTGTCACTTCGGGGTGCCACAAACTATCGTCACACACAGCAACACAATTCACAAGTGGAACTTTTACTGAATGGTGCTCCAAGTTCGGGATTGAACAAAAGTTTACATATGTACCTCACCCTCAAGCAAAAGGTCAAGTGGAAGTAACCAACATGACGATAGTTCAGGGTATCCAAAAAAGATTGGAGGGAAAGCGAACTGGTTCGGTGGATGAGATACCCAATACCCTATGGTTATACAGAACAACTGTTCGACAACCAACAGGAGAAACACCATATACCAATGGAAATTGCCAATGCAAGCATTTAAGTAGAAGAATACATGGAGGATGATAATATCGAAATGATGAGGCTGGATTTAGATGAACTCGAAGAGAAAAGACAATGAGCAACGATCACAGAAGTAAAGTACAAAGAAAGGTGGCCATAGCATACAATGAGAAAGTCAAAGAGACGCAATTTCAAATTAGAGATCTTGTGCTGCGGAAAAATGAAGCAAGCCTGGCAGAAGAAAAAGGAAAGCTAAGCCCAAGATAGCAAAAGTGCACTGATCCAACTGCTATGCGTTAGAAAGATTGGATGACAGCAGCGTCCCCAACACATGGTAAATAATCAACCTAAGAAAGTTTTATGTGTATATCCGAGGTGGAGGATAGGAAAAATCAAGCTGTAAAGGATCCATGAGATGATCATTGGTTATGTTCGCATCTTTGTTTAGTTTGGAAAGCGATATTATCACAGTAGTACATTATAAACATCTAATAGCGTCTTTTGAGACAAATTACTTTCCATGTCTTTTATTTGCATTGATTTTTTGATTATGAAATATATATATCTTGCACCTTCGCGACATTACTTTTGCAAGCCATAGATCTTGCATAAAGGCAAACATGCCTACAAAAATAGCTACATAAGCAAGCAATATACCTTGCAGTTCGCACAATACAAGCTCTCGAGTTTGCAAGCTATAGATTTTGCAACTTTATAAACTTAACTAAGCAAGCCATAGATCATGCAAAAAAGTGGATATGCCTATAAATATAATGACAAAAGCAAGCGATTGATCTTACAAGTTCGCACAATACAAACTCTTAATTTTGCAAGCCATATATCTTGCAAAAAGGGCAAATGTACCAACCGAATCAGCAACAGAAGCAAATAATAAACCATGCAAGTTTGCATGGTAAAGGTTTATAACCTTAATAACGAAAAACCACAGACCTCTTAGACAAACATATAAACTAACAAGGGAAAATGCAAAAAAACATAACACTTTATTGGCAGCGACGAACCCGATTCCAAAATACACGTCAATATAACATAGAAGTACTACTTGAAACTGTCTAAGAAATAACCCAGTACATCAAATAAATAAAAAATATATCTACGGTTTGACGTGCGAGATGACCCAGATGAGGAAGAACCACCACAATGAGAAGGTTGCTCAGCCTCATGATGAGATTGCTCAGCCTCGCTCTCCTCATCCAAAATATGTTCATACCGCCTTTTCATATATAAGAAGGCAGGATGCCACGTTTGACCCCTTCACTCCATATGACCAAGATACCTTGCATAGTACGCCTTAAAATCAGTTATAAGGCTAAATTTCTCGGGGTTAAGCTACATACTCATAACATCAACAATATCTTGATAATTCTTGTTCGTAGCCATCAAGTTTTCCACTTTGTTCTCTAGTTGGCGAATTTGCAAACTAACAAACTCAGACAAATTAATCCCCTGCCCGCTGATATTTATGGTCAGGTCTTTGCGACCAGCACGACCACGAGATGATGATGGAAGGGCCTAGAGCCGATCTTTGTAATTCGCACAAGCTCGTTCAAGCTGGTGAGTCAAGACAGTTACACTCGACACAAAACTGGTCATTCTCACCACATTGCTAAGTATTTATAGCAAACTATTCATCAAATATACTCTGCCAACCGGCTAAAGAGGAAGACATGTGATCACAATCATTCAATTTTCTCCAATCGATCAAACAAATCATCGATGCGAGAACATTGCTTATTAGTAATCAAGTCATTTTGATGAGCTTCATGGGCCTTGCTTACAACAAATTCTTAGCCTCTTCTTGTTGACTAAGTATCCTAACCATACTCAACTGTTGGTGCTGAATAAGGTTGTTTTGTTCATCACAACATTCTTTCACTTCAAGAATAGAGTCTTGAGAAGCCTTTAAAGCCTGTTTCCACCCAACTGCAAGGTCATTGATACTCAGTAGCATATACTTCAGACGAACAATAAACGATAGTGCCTATTCTTGAACACGACTAAGAAGATTGCGTGAACGTATGTATATGCTGATAAATTCAAGATCGAATAAGCTACAAACTATATCATTGTCCAAATATTCAATACTATAACCTTTGGGTACAAACCTGCTACAAGGGCAAGCCGTGGAAGATGGAGATGATGAGGAAGAAGGAATTTTCCACCCAATACACAATGGAATAGATTCCAAATTAGAGAAGCGATCAGCATAAACAAGCTTAATATATTCCTTCGATAAAGACTGTGTAACTTTAATTAGCTTAGTGGGGAAATGTGAATGAGGAGAGAAAAACCCAGGGTGATGAGGAAAACGAACATTAGATCCCAAATCTCAAGACCTTTAAAAAACTTAAGTTTTTAACCAAAATATCAAAGCCATGCATATAAATAAATATGATGAGAATTTACAAAATTAGAATAATGATGCATAATTAATATCCATAATGATACAAACAACGCACACATACATTAGAGTATTGTCATGAATTACAACTAAAAAGGATATTAAAATCCATAGCACTAAGATCAACTAACATATGTAGGAGAACCGGACGAATGATGGACAACGAGAATAGAATCCATCTTATTCGCATATTAAGTGGAGACCTCAGTGTCTACATTGGCCTCAATATTTCGCATTAATCTCAACGTTCGCATTGGTGGGACAGAATGGAAGGCCTTAGAAATAATCAACTTCACACATCTTCAGCTCATCAACAGAGGGCAGAGAAGGAAGGCTAGCGAGGTGGGACAGCTAGGCATAAGGATGGCTACCATCAGAAATATGGCTAATGAAACCCTCGTTAAGCACAATCCTCTATTGCTCCAACACTATCCCAGACTCAGCCATTTTGGGCAATTTCTTCGCAGTTCGACCAGAGCCTCGCAGTACCTAACGTTGCAAGCACAAGTAGCAACTTCCTCAAATAAATTTTAGAAAGACTTTATCTTGATGAGTCGATCAACAAGGACTTGAGGGTAGTTAGGAGAAGCGGAACCATTAGTCCGCATTTCTTTAAGTTCGGAACACAGCTTGTTGGCTTCCCTCTCAGCAGCCAAGACACACTCTACAATAGCTTTTTGAGAGACATTCATAGTTGTGAACTTCTCTTCGTTGGCTCGGAATTTTTCAAGGAGCCAACCGTCTCCCATAGTGAACTGTGAAACTCGTTCGCTGACAAGCTGAAGCCTTTCACCAACCTGATGATAAAAATATGCAAACAAATATAACAGTTTGATATTGTAGTAGAGAAACACCGAATCAAATTGAACATCATTTTAAAAATCTTAAGAGAATACCACAACCATTGTCTCATTGAGTGAAAATTTAGATATAGTAGTATGATATTTCCCTCTTCCATTAAATTATGGCCTCGTGGTGGAAGTTTGGAATGAGAATGGCTAATACTCCCTTTTTTCTTAGGGGGCTCCAAGGTGCTTGAGGATCCACCAGTTCAATCCTTCTTTCTTCTTCTTTGAGAAGTATCAGTAGCATTGCTAACAACTACCTTTCCACCTTCATTAGCTATATCCCCAAGGGTTATTAGCTGAGAATTTCCCTCAGAAGCATTCTCTTGTGAGACAACAGTTGCAGTGTTATCATGGGTTTGGGTAGGCGGAGCTTCGGGCTCCTCATTTTCATCATCATAAAAGAATGTCATGTCAACGAGATTCTTAGCTAAATCCGTATCTGAAATCCAGTGTACAAAACAACTCAAACTAACACGCGAAGATAATAGGATAATGGAAAGTAAGAGAGAAAAGTAACTAGGACAAGGGAAACGATAAGGTAACGACAAACAAACACCTTTACTCTCGAAATCAGCATGGCGAAGATAAATTGAATGTTTACTGAGTCTTAAGACAACCTCAGACTTAACATTAAGGCAAACCCCTGCCTTAGGAAGTTTGGAACTGGGAACATTATAGTTCCAAATTGGCAAAGCTGGTTTACTTCCATCACCAAGTTTTAAAAAGATTTTTTTTTGCACCATACACCACATTTATTAAGAAATCCGCTGACAAACTCGATATTGGGGATGACAAGATAAAGGGTTTATTTGTCAGATGAATTTTTCACCTTACGAAATTGATAAAGGCTACATAATAGGTTAATTGAAAAAGGGGCTTGAGCTGCTTCACACATATGATAGAAAACAAAAATGATTGATACAACCTTCGGGTGAAGCTGAGATAATGCGAAGCAATAATGTGAGAGTAAATCTACGATGTGCTGAGAGAGAGGAAAAGAAATTTCAAATTTAAGATAGTCTAGATAGCAAGAGATGAAGACAGGAGAAAGAGTGCGAACACTCTCAGAACTATCATGGGCTTTAAGCTCATAGGAAGATAAAAAGGAAAACATTTTATTCCAAATTATCCAAGTAGTAGTTGGAAAGAATACTACTAATGGTGGAAGAACCGGTAACATGGTCGGAATCCTCCCCAAACTTGACATCGTCAACCGAACATATTTTACAGATAGTTCACCAACATTAGGGATAGATATTGATGCAAGCATAATCCCTAAAATTTAGAAGAAAAATCTATCAATCAGAGTCACAGGATGCAAAAATGTAGATTCAGGTAAAAACTCAAGTAGAGAAACACAAAATACGCACAAAGAAGAAAAACAAAAAAGAGCAGAGAAAAAGGAAAGTAATCAAAAGAACCAAGATTGAGAAACAAAATTTCTATAATGGACATGCCGCACAAGTTCACAATTATAAGAATTTCCTGAGAAAGGAGGAGATTAAGAACAAGGAGACTTACGAGTTGATGTACGACGAGGAGTTGGGAAGATAAAGAAGGCAGGAAGAGGATGAGGAATCCAAAAGTTTAAGGAATTTAATTTAAGAAAGTGGAAAGCTAAGAGAAGTCAAATCAGACAAGAAAGTGATGATGAATATCTTACAAAAAGTAACTTACCTTTTTCAGGAATACGAGAAGTTGGCAGTATATGGAAAAGTACAGTACATAAAATAATGATAGAATTGAGTCATCAAAATTGAAGTACTTGTAAAGGGGGGAAATATAATGGCAGGAGAGGAAATTTTGGAACGATACAACGAATACAGAGGAGGAAATCTTGGTTCAATGAAACAAAATATCAAACGACTAAGTTGGTTACATGTACAACGAATATAAAGGAGATTCAAATTCAAAATTAGAAACCCAACCAAATTCGCATTAGTAGCCAAGAAGCAAGTAACACTTCGAGAAGACAATCTTAGTTACATTAATGGCTAACATGTTATTACGGCTTCAGAAGTTAACGAAACAACAATTCGCATACATTCTATAAACGAAGTCATCGCTTCATGTTTACTAGTCTTCATGGCTAGGGGGGAGGACATATGGTGTATACCTAGCCCATAAGCTAGAGGCTGTTGGCCTTTAGGCCAAGCCCAATGTTCGATCGCAAATAAATGAAGATGAAATATACAATGATTCAGCCTAATGTCATGTCAACCACGAATCGCTAAAAGCGGAACCATGTCCAAGAAGACTCAAGCATGAACCAAAAAAGATGGAATCACGATCAACACTTCACCACGAACCGAGATTACAGTGACCACGACTCAACCACGATGCAACCCACAACCTTATACCCGAGTAAAGCGGAGCCAAGATTACAATTGTCTATAAATACAAGGAAAGCAACACTGGCTCAAGTAAGTGAGACAAAACTGAGAAATTCTAATTCTCTGAAGGAAAAGTACTGACTTTATTGTCAGGGTATTTTCCCCAGAATAAGTTATGTTTTGGTAGAGACGTTTGTGGGGAAAAATGTTACTTTGTTTGATCGAAAGTAGCACATCAGTTACAATTAGGATGTTTTAAAAATATGCTAATAAATTTAGGGGTTATTTTACAATCATCAAAATATCATATAAATATCTAAAATAATATCAAAATTTTCCATTTATTTTTCTTTTCGTCATCATTGGAGAAATCTCTTTCGTTCGAAAACTACCCTCTGCAACCTGTCCGCCACCGCACTTCATCTTCTTCTTCCACGGTGAGTCGATGAGACGATGGATTTTCTGTGGCGAAGGACGTCAGAGGAGAAATGACAGTGCAACCATAGTGATTCTGTGGCAGTGGAGGGCGCTGCAATCGACGTTTCAGACGGCATTTTCAACGACATTTCTGGTTGTTGCAGAACGGTTGGGAAAGTCAGACGATGAATGGTTTCTATGTTCTTCCGTCACACTTGTGAGATCCATGCATGTTGTTGAAGAAGAAAACTCGTTCGTTCAAACATGCATAGACGGTGTGGCGATCGGCGAAGGAGGACGACAGAGGGCGGACAGTGATTGAGCTTCTGCTCATGAGAGGTTGAGCTTTATTGTTATTTGACTGAGAGAATGTTTAGCAATGGTTCTTTGGTGTATTGGTTAGTAGTTTGGACTTTGAGGTTAGTAGCCTGGGTTCGAATCCGACTAGGTTTTCTTTTTTGAGGAATTTATATTCTTAATGTACTGTAACTTTTTGGTTGATGTTTGTTGTTGTTCTTAATGTTCTTGAGGTACTGTAGTTTTTAGTTGATATTTGTAGTTTTTTTGGGTGAGCTTTATTTGATAAGAGTTGATGTTTTATATTTTTTTGGGTGATATTGATTGATATTTGTAGTTTTTAAAAAAAAATCATGTTGATGTTTTTCATTTTTCATTTGAGATTTAGGTGTTAGGAGTTGATGTTTGTAGTTTTTGGTTGATATAATTTGATTTTTGTATTTAAAAAAAATGTTGACATTTTATGATTTTCAGAGTGAAGAATTTATACTCTTGTGGTTCTGCAGCTTTTTGATTGATGATTTTAGTGTTTTTTTCCTCTCGTGTTGATGTTTTTTATTTTTTGTGTGAGGTTTAGTTGAAATGAGTTGATGTTTTGTAATTTTTTGGGTGATATGGGTTGATATTTGTAGTTTCCCCTCACTTGTTGATGTTTTTTAATTTTCCATGTTAGGTTTAGGTGATAGGATTTGACGTTTGTAGCTTTTGGGTGACATAGGTTGATGATGGAGATCAGGGTACGCCTACCACCATAAATGAAGACGTTCCACAACTTGATCAAACATTCAAAGGCTATGTTCGTGATCCTCTAAGTAACATGGGTGGACCTTTGAAAAGGTCTAGAATGAAGCTTAGAGATGAAGCATTGAATGGTTTGATTGATCGCCTTCATGATAAAGAACTCAAGAAGAAGTCGGCAAGTACTTGGATTGCTTATTCAAGGTTGTCGGTTAAATGAAGACTTCATGAAGAA
>JAULKK010000001.1:7723481-7734694 GCA_032355705.1 Rubia peregrina | reverse complement strand
AAATAATACTATAATATTTTTATACAAATAATAATTAAAATATTTTCATTAAAAACAAAATTAAAATATACTAGAGTGCGCGTGTAATCCACGTGTGGTGCGTGTAATCCAAATTTGTGGTCTCGGAATTAAAAAAATTAAAACAATAAAATTTTTGCATTCAGCGAATGCGCATGTTTCATTTTTTCCTTTAAATCAAATCTGTGGTGTCGGAATTAAAAATAATAAAACAATTACAATTTCGCATTCAGCGAATGCGCAGTCCATTTTTCCATGTACACAAAAAATTGGACGGTAAAATAAAGAGTGCGCACGAAAGAAAACATAAAAACAATTCATACTTCGCATTCAGCAAATGCGAAAACCCCCACTATTTCCATTTTCAAAAATTGCACCATATGCATCCAATCCCAAGGGATTTAACCCCGATCAAGAAACAACTCCGATATATGTGTAAGAATTGATTTATCATTGTGCCTATGATCGATAGTAACTAGCATGAGTTATTCTTAGCCGATATCCATCACATATAGATTTATTTGTAATTTTTATATTCATTATTTGCAATTTTAGTGTTAGAAATCATAATTAAAATTAAGGCGTGGTGGCATCACCAAAAAGGTTTGTAAAATTAGTTGGAAGAAAAATTAGAATTATTGCTTTTGCTCCTTGTGGGATCGACCTTGCTTATCGTTATACTAATTAGTATTCATGAGTTTGCAGGTATTTGGCGAGTAAAACGACGCTCACCACAGCACCAACAAACTTTGCATCCTAGACATCTCAAAATTCAATCAGCCAATCCCAAGGCAATCTCTCCAGTCATTTTTATCACTGTCATTTCATGTATAAATATCCAAACTATGATGTAAACGTTAGGTTTACATTATGAACGTAACAAACATTTTTCAATTTGGGGCAACTACTACCCTGTCGTAGCATGCAGACAATAATTTCCTCGAATGTATGAATTCATAGCCTAATTTCCCCATCCACAACTATTGCGTTCGTTAAATAGATTTTTGAGACTCTTGCTCTATGCCGAGTAAATGTTCGACTAATTACTCATGTTCTTGTTCCAAGGATAAGGAAGCAATCATTATGTGAAGGATGAGAACATTGATCTTCATATTTTTTCCAACAAGTTGTGCTTTGCAGTTTTGTAACCATAAAAATAAAGCATCGAACAAGATCATATGCGTCGTCCATGCTTCTTACTTGACAAGAGCCTCTACAATGGTGTTCAATCATCTCATGCATACTTATTTCAATTCCTTCATATCCAGTAAATTTTGCCATGTAAGATCTCAACTTTTATGTTTTCATGTCAATCTTTGAACACTACTCTAAGAAAAACATGTATACAATCATATTATTGAAGAAATTTTGACATTGTGTATTTTTCTATATTTAAATCAATAAAAAATTACCTCACCATAATCCAACCTATCCAAATAAGAAATCCACATCAGACCATTTCTTATTTTGACCCACTAACAAATTAATTCATCCCACGTGGTGCTCCATCCTTTAATAAATTATGGATTTCGACACCAAACTAGCCACGCTTAATTTCCTTCTTCTGCACCTGGGATTCAAATCACTGCAAGCTGAACGTAGTTTTTAAGAGTGTTAAACTCTCAAAATGAGTGAGTCAACTACTGACATGTTTAAAAAATTACAATTCCATGGATTATTATTCTTCATGGTTTCTTGAACATCAGAACACCAACAATCCTATTTCTAATAAACCATTAACAACTATCCCTATTTAATAGCATAACTAATTCTTATTCAGCCATAGCTAATTGCATGAAAACTATTTAAGTACCACTTTAACAAACTATGCCATATTATACACTAATTTTGCATGCTACACTAACACGTGACTTACACAACTATGTTCTGCAAATTACTATGATCGATTGAACTTTACGACAATACTACAACAATGTGCATCTACTTGTTGCATGCATGGAGAAAAGTACAGATTTGTTAGAATTAATTATATAAAATATATATGGACCTATGCAACATTTCCATGATATTGTTATGATCAATTAATTGGACTTGATCTGTAAGCATTCTTGTCTCGTCGAATAGCTCAGGTAGTCGTTGTTTCTAGTGTTTAAGTCAACTTTCAATGGCTCCCTTAATTACGTCTGAGGAATTCCCCCATTAAGTAATACATAATGGCCTTCTCCCTGAAAAATCCTGTAGGATAGGGGCATGCAACTCACCTTGCCTGCTTGTTTATAGGTTACCCATTAACAAAGAGGAACGAAGTTGCCTGTTTAGATGTCTTTCAATTAAGTAGCATTTTGATTTGAAATGGTATTAAATGTATACACACTTGAACATCATTTATTCATAAAAAATAATAATAATAAAGTATTTTATGCGATAAAAATGGTACATAATCTTCATTTTGATTGAAAGTAGGTTTAGTTTTAGCTATTTGGTAAAAACAACAATGCTTTATGTAAATTGTGACAGTTGTCTATCTATATAATTTTGGCAAACATGCCTGCAGAAGCAGACACAAATTTTATCCATAAAAAATATTGTACTATGGAAACCACAAGCTTTCCGAAATCGGAAAGCCATTCGTTCCTACATTCTGAGTTCGAAAAGGATCATATTTAAAGGTAATTTGTCATAACCACCTTCAATTAGGGTTAATTGAAGACGATTATAACTTGAACCCACCTTTAATAAACCCTAATTCGAGGAGGTTCTTGAAAAACCGTCTTACACGTGCCAAAACTGCCTTTAATTATAATTGAGGGATCCGATTGCTACATTTAAGAGAAGGATCTCTACTAGTGCAAGTACCCGTCGTGGGGATGAAATAATGGAAAATTGTGAAGTGGAACCATTTTCTCGTTACTATTTGTGAAGTAGATGTATTAACCGATCAACCTTTGAATTTTTGTAAGAATGTAATGTATTATTACGTTAGGCCGTGTCAAACTTCCTTCCTTATTATAAAAATATATATTCCACATAAATTAATTTGTCATTTTCATGCTAGGGAATGTTGAAATATTTCTAATACTTGTATTTTCATATGTATATCGTGTAATTGCGAAATGTTTGCCCTTTTGGATAAAATTACATAACAAACACAACAATTAACTCTAGAATGTATAGTAGCGCTCCTATAAATGTCATCACCGTGAATGAAACATTCATTATATGAAACATTTGGTTATAATAGCAAAAATTGTATAATTTGGAGTTATATATGGTGCCTTATTAAAATCCGGGACCATTTTGCAATTTTTAGAAGATAGTACAACCATTCAATGTTGAGTTTTGAGGTCAATCAGTGCACCTGTTTAGGGTGGAAATGCATGGTCATGATCATCTTGAATTGAATTGCATTTTAGCCCATTGAACTGGATGGTACTCCAAACATCCCCGATATAATTATAAGTTACATGAGTGAGGAAATAGTGGGATTCAAGAACTAAAGTAATGTCAAGGAAAACCATTACAAGTTACTTTAGAACATGTAATAACTTGTTTGGAATATTTACCACTGGAACACAAATATTTTCCAATTCAGATATAAGGCTAGAGTATTTTTATTTTTATTTTTCATAATTATGGTAACTATCGTAATCGCCTCGCACTTTTGGAGGACCTAACTGCAACAAACAAAGATCAACAATTTGTAGAGCCCTATTAACCCTCAGGGTCCGACCATTAAAATTATATATTATAAGGTCTCATTCGGATGTGTGGGATTAGTGGTCGACGGGGTGAATGGAAATGTTTGGGGTCATAGTGTACTTTTAAAATAATAGGGAAATACATATTATGTTTATTTATGGGGCCAGAGATTTGTCCAAATAATGTTAAAATGGCTAATTTCATGTTTAATTAAATTATAAAATCATCAATTTTTCTATTTAGAGGGCCCAAAAAATACGGGTGAGGTGAATGTAAAATTTTTAAAAATGTAAGATAGGCAACATATAGTTGCATACACCGGTATAAAATTTGGAAAAATATCGGTGTAAATCCAAATTTTCAAAGTTAAAAATTAAAATTTTCATATTTCAAAAACGCGGGAAAGTATTTACACTAGTATAGCAGATAAAGGAACCGGTTAATGTACTGGTGCTAGTTACTTAGCCAAAAAATTTAACACGTGCTCTCGAGTGAGAAATTATTTTTATTTAAAGCAGCCTTGGACAGCTACTTTGTAATATTATTTACACCGGTGTAATTATCATACACATCGGTATGCTTACTGGTGCTACCTCTTTAGTCAAAAAATTATGGGATGCTCTCAGGTTCTAAAAAATGGATTTAAAACAGCGTAAAGCAGCTGCATTTTATCCACTTATGCACCAATATATTTATCAATTGCAACGGTATTCATACCGGTGCTAGATCCTTTGAATTTTTTTTATTAACACAACATACATTATTAATAGATATGCACCAGTATCTTATACATTTACCGGTGTAAGCAGGATGGGTATTAAAAAATTGAACATCAAACGTTGCGACCCACGAACTCCTTTCATAACTTCCCTTCTCATTCCATTCTCCCTTCATCTTCCCTGAAAATTAACCATCATAACTCATAAATCCCTATAACTTCGCATAACTCCATCAACCCTCACACTCATTTTCTATAAGAGGTCCAAGAAGACCCATTTTCTACAACCCTTCATTGCTTACAACCCCCTTTCAAGGTGAGTGCAAATTTACTGATAGAAGTCTTCAAGCTCGCCAAATTTGTTGCATCCCTCAAGATTAGTCATCTAGGTTTCCTTTTGAAAGGTTTTATAGGTTAAGTTTTGGTTTGGAATCACCACTATTGTTATGCTCTTATTGTGTTCAACAAAAGGCCTCAATGAAAAATAGTTTTGATTTAGGCCGAAAACAAATAAATTCGAACCCTTAATAAAAATGTGTTCAAGTGTGTTATGTTTGCTCTTCATTTGTAATATAAAACTTTTTTTGAAATTTATTTGGGTATGATTCAAGTGGTTTATGTTGTTTTTTGAGGTGTATATCTATCTCGGTGTTGTTGTTGTTCAGGTCATATTAATGGCACACTTTGTGTTGTATCAATGGCATACTTTGGGATGGAAGGTGTTGTGTGAGTGTACTTTACCGGCCATAGTTTTTGTTGTACGTGTTGTATCAATACGGTACTTCGTGTAGTATGAATGTCGTAGTTTGTGATGGAAAGTGTTGTGTGAGAGTACTTCTTATTGCATCATTTTTGTTGTTTGTGTTGTATTAATGGCGTAGTTTTTTTGTATCAATGACGTATGTTGTTATGGAAATAATGTTTGTTCTATGATTAATTTGGTTTTTCTACTCTATTGTTGTAGATGCCACCTAAATGGGGGAAGTTAACCGCCAAGAGGAAGCATCAAGGACTGCAAAAAGGAGGATATTATCACATATGACATAGATGTGGTTGAACAAGAACCGCCGCAAAAAAAGATTCCATTGCAAATAGAGTTTGAGGAAAAATGAACATCCAAAGATTAATAAGGAAGGAAAGAAATGAAGAACCGGCCAAAGAAGAAACTAGGAATGAGGGGGATGTTGAGCCAGACGATGCAAGGGGGTCGGTGCCTATCACTCGAATTGCCAAAGGAAAGACAAAGAGCACCCACAAAGGAAGGAAATTGAATAAAGTAAACAATGACTTGACCAAGGTTGGGGCCAATCTAGAGAGCCATTCAACAAATTCGAGATCAATACTTGGTGCAGGCAGCGTGGAACGGCTACGTGTCAGTCCTCCATGCTTGCAAAGAAGAGCAGTCTCATCCCTGTGGCGTTTGAGTTTCATGAAAAAAATGCAGTTTGCACGAAGAACTGGACTGTGTACGACAATTACGCATTTTGGCGACGCATCAATTTTGGATCTAGGGAACAATGGTGCAACGTTCTGAAATGATGTTAGGGAAGAGGCATGGAAGGATGTATTGGTGAGCTTCTAAAAAATTTGCAATCTAGTCCTACTAACTTCTTCATAAATTCATCAAGCATTTAATGTGTTTGTATCAACGTGTTTCATTGCAGGTAAGCATCAAAATTGGGGGGAAATTGAATGAGGGACAAACTAAAATATTGAAGAAGAATGTTTACAAGAAGGCGAGAGACCGACATTGGAATTGGAAGACAAAGGTGGCAAACAAGTACATACATGATGTGGATAGTTTAGAGAATAAATCAAGTGTCAAACCGTGGGAGCGATATAAGTGGATGGATGAGGAAGAGTAGAAGTTGTTCGAGGCTAGGCGTCGGAGTGTTGATTTCATGGTATAATTAATTGCAATTGACATTACAAAACTATATTACTCATCACTTGCTTTACTTTCAAGGTAAGACCATTTCATGCTTACCCAATTCCTTTCCTTAGGCGATACGAGAAATGGAAATAAATTAGTCAGCCTCAAAAGATTACACCCACCACACTGGAAGAAGGGGGAACTGATCAATCCAGGAGAAACTTATCAAGCAACTAAGGGAAAATGAGATGAATAAGTTGGCCGATCGGGGGTTTAATGAAGAGGAGATTGAGTAACAACTCAATCAAAAAGATTTCGAGCCGGACAAATAGCTTGTTTACTTGGAGTTGAACAATGGTAAGGGAGGAGACTACACATAAAAAAAATATTAAAGTGATTGCTAAGGACATTGTCAGTTCAATAAATTCCTTGCATGTAAATTCATTTCAATATATTGTTTCTGCTTGTTACCTATTTAAATTATCATTTTCCTATCAAAATAGTTGAGGGTGAACGAGGAGAAGGGAAAAGGGACCCTGAGATTGCAGCCACGTGAGGACATTCTGATCAAGGCAACAAACAAGAAGGATCACCCCAGTAGGTATAGAGGGACTCAAACTGGCCTACCCGCAACTGTGGTTGTTCCTCATCTCACTCGAAGCAAGTGCATCAACAGTTCATTAAACAAGCAAACCATACCAAAAAGAGCATCCACTAAGTAATTTGTCCTCAAGACCATGGTGGCATACCAAGTCCAACTGGTTAAGGGTATCGCAGTTGCAGGCGCTGTTAATATATCGGCAAGGCTTGAAGACCCAAAGAATTTCATCGAGAAGGCCATGGTTGACATAGTTGTCGGTGCTACAAAGTCGGGTGGAGAACTGAGCAATGGAAAGGGCGATGAAGAGGTATGACTACATAAATATATTTACTTCCTTTAAAATAAAATCCAATGCTTATGATCATGAATATATAAGTTAACATTTTCCTCCACTATCTAAGTTCCAGAATAAAGTACAGGTTACATTGTACATTAAAGACATTGATTGTAAGGACGTCAGGCTCCTTTATGGTTTGCGACAAATCCCTCGTTGTCAACATAGTCCTCAAAGGGTGTGGCTCACATGATAGTTTGCAAGCCAATCTACTATGCCAGGGCGGGATTGCCCTTAGCTAACTACCAGTTCGATAATGTTAGAGAGGTCTTGGGTAACGTGGTCGATTGGCCCATCTCTTTGATAGGGTAGGGAGGTGTGCAACTAAGTGACAACGATAAGGACGAAAACAACATGGAAATGTACGACGACGAGGAAAACATTATTATTCTCACCGATGATGAGGTATATTCTCGTTAAACCTTTACTATATTTTCACACAAAATACAAATGCAAGTATTGCGTTCAATAAATGATGTTATTGAATTTTTGTAATAGGGGAAAATTGGTACATCTCGGTCCCACTCAAGCACCAATTACTGGTCATCTACGAGAGTAAAAATTATCCCAAAAACCACTCAAATAGGTACTTTTCAGTACGACAACCATACAGATTCCTTAAATAGGACCAACAATTTGAAGTAATATTTAATTCCATTTTGTACAACTTTGCCCCTGCAGATTCATAACAGGCAAAAATTGACAGACTACTCACTTATGGAGAGGTACATCGTGGATTGCAATGCGGAAGTACTGGAAATGCTAAAGAATATGACTGTATGTCCTTCCCGATTTTTCGACCATCAATCTTTGTTGTTAAGCACACCAGTGGTGTGGGCATAGATTAAATAGTTGAGTTTGGCACCAAGCTCGAAAACTTCCACACGATGACCTGAATCGATAATGCCCAAATGGATGTGTTGATGGGGGGAGTTTTGAACCTAACACGCTTACTTATATTTTTAATCGTTTAAGATTCAATTTTTTTTATGTTTCCTTACTGTAACAAGCACCTCTGGGAGAAAGTGTATGAAACTAATGCAGATCACATCCAGTTCTATCCTTCAAACATGGAAGGCTTGCAAACATCGACATAGAGGTAGACCAACGTTTTGTCAATATTTGAACACATTGAAGATAACAGAAGCTGAGTTTTACATTGTGCTCTACCTTAGAATGTAAGCCCCAATTTCTGATTTAACATTTACATTTCAAACAAGTTCCTTTCCAAAATTAACCGGTGTAATTTTCTCGCAGCGATCATTGGTAGCTCATCATTATCGGTGGTATCAAACCAACCAACTTTATCGAACATAGGGTGCTTTCCATGTATTACTATCAATGAAATTAATATACTCGAACAACGTAACAATTTAATTTTATTTATTTATAAGATTGCTTGCACGTACTAAAGAGAGAAGGGAAAATCAAGAACATAAACATAAAGAACTGGAACCTGACTACACATGGAAAATCAAGAACATAAACACAAGTCATTCGATCCTAAAGTTCCATTTCAATCTCATCATTTATTAACTTAGTAAATAGGTAAGAATAATCCTTTTTTTGTTGCAGTACCGACCTCAATGTGTTTCGTGGCAATGTGGGTACTCTGTCATCTCTTCATGGAAGAACTCGTGCTAGGGAAAAAGCCAACCGATATCATGGAGGTAAGCAACACATTTCGCAATTAAATATTCATAATTTTGATTACAAACAACAATAGTCACTAATATTGTAATTGTCTAAATTGCAGATCTTTCCAGAGGGCTAAGAGGCATACCATACTTATGAAATTCAGGGTGCTGCCGAGAGATGGTGTGAGACTTGGATAGATGAGTACCAACAAAAGCAAATACTTCGTTGCACCTCCAAGATGATAAGAACAACATAGTAGGTTGATTATTGAGCTCTTGTTAGGTGTATAGTGATACTAAATTTGAATGATTTTTTATTCAATTGCACTCGTATTTATACTTTTTTAAAGATTAACCATCGGAGCGATGAAGGACATATATTTGGCGCCCCAAACCAGATAAAAAGTAGTGTAAGAGTTTAATTACAGAAAAGTTGTTGATTGCCAAAATTAGTACAAAGTTGCATTTGAAGTGATTCCAAATCATAAGAACTCCACCCCTGGTGTCGAACTTAAATTTGGCCAGCACTCGTATTAATATATTTTCTCATTTCAAAAATGGATATTTAAATATTCACAAATGGATATTTGTTACTATAAATTTATTATATTTTTGAATCAAATATTTCTGTCAGCCTCAGAAATGATTCGGAAGGGCCCACTAGAAATCAAATTGGACATTGTAGAATTTATATTAAACTTACATCAGTATGATTGAATACATACCGGTGTAAGAATTATATGCACCGATTTCTTGGTATACCGGTGTAAGACCAAAATACACCTGCATTTCAAATACCGGTGTACATACATACGCACCGGCTTCAAAATTCGCACAACCGGTAACACCGGTATACATAGCCGGTGTGAAGAATAGAGATTTCAATATACAAGTTAAATAATTATCTTCACCGGTGTACATAGAACTACCGGTGCAACTGTAGTCGTGCCCCCACCAATATCAGACATACCTACACCGGTATTTACATAAGACATCGGTACAAAGAAGAGTGGTGCCTCAACTTTACACCCGTATTATATGAGTCGCACCGGCATGCATTACCGGTGTGTATAAAATACAACACCGGTATACTGTACCGGTGTCTACAAAACCACCAAGTACACCACTATAATTATGCATCGATGTTTTGGGGGCCAAATCACCGGTGCAATTGCCGTGAATTACTGAAGCTAATGACCCTGTCCCGTGGTAGTGGCGAGAAGATGAAATTACATGATCAAAATTTTTAATCAAGTACACCGCACACTAAAATAGATAAATCCAAACAAATATTTGTCTTAATTTCTAATTAAATTATGAGTTCGTCTCTTGAAAGACGGTCTTTCCATAACTTATGGAAAGACCAAGGTTTAAACTGCAAATTAGAAGAAATTAAGATAAAATTTTTGGGTTGTATTAATCGGTTCATAAATTATAACTAATACATGTTGCATAATAAAATTTTAATATTATAGCTAAAACCTTTTACCTTTCAATAATTCTAATTCAACCCCGTCTTTTCATATGTCTATGGAAAGATGATTTTTTCCAAAACTTTGCCTTAAATTAATTAAAAATCTTCATGATTCATATTATTGTTTTTAGATGGCTAAATTTTATAGTTTAATTAAAGAACGAAGTGCTTATATAACCCTCATTTTTTTTATATTTGTAAATTTAGCCTTGAGTTGATTGAATGCACATACCCAAAGTCTCACCTGGAAAATTGGTCAAACGTGATTTTCGCTAGACGGAGTTGAAAAGTCCAATTTGCCCCTTGAAAAAAAAAATCCCCTTGAAAAGTCTGATGTGCTATGATCATTTTACCTATGACAATAGGGGGTATTTCAGTAGTTTCATTTTTGGTCAATGTCAAAAACTTGCCGGTCAACACTAGTTAGTGAGCAATCGAATATAAGCTTACATATTGTGCTCGGCTATGGGTATATCAATCATTTTCGAAAATTATATTTGCACTTTCTTAAAAATTGGGGATCATCTAAATATTTTACTCTTGATAAAATTTATCCCAAATTTCTAATAAAAATACTCTGTAACTTGTGGTGGAATCTGGTAATTATGGAGAAAGGAGAAAAGAGAAAAGAGAAAAGAGAAAAGAAATGATTTAGGGAGGAATCTGAAAAATGGTGTTGCAAGGGGATCGGACCACAAATAAGGGAACAAATGAAAGTCAAGAAAATAATAAAAAAAAACGATGGCTTTGAAAAGTGGAAAGAGGCCTTTTGAAATGAAAGTGACGCAGGGAGTAGCTTAGCTTGTAATGACATGAACGTCAGCACCCCCACCCCCACCCCATATCAAATTGTTTAATGCCTTTTTCCAAGCCTACAGTAATGGAACTTGGTCCGTTG
>JAULKK010000001.1:7644641-7656646 GCA_032355705.1 Rubia peregrina | reverse complement strand
CTTAGAGTACAACTTGTAGTTGCTTCAAGCATCACTTGTAAGTTCTTCAAATATAACTACTAGGTGCTTCTATGCCACGAAAATAACTTGGTGCTTAGAGTACAACTCTTGGGTGCTTCGAGCATCACTTGTAAGTGCTTCAAATATAACTCGTAGAAGCTTTTGTGCCAAGAAAACAACTTGGTGCTTCGAGTACAACTCATAAGTGCTTTGAGCATCAATTGTAAGTGCTTCAAATGTAACTCATAAGTGTTTCTCTTCTAACTTGTGTGTACTGCGAAATCAACTTGGTGCTTAGAATACAATTCGTATGTGTTTCAACCATCATTTTTCATTATTTTATTAATATATTTGGAGTTGTTTAATTTTGTGGCAAGTTTAAATAATTTTGCTCCCAACACTAAATATGAAAAAGTGCTTGAAAAATGTGATAACGCTATTTTTAAAATAAGAAGAGAACAAGTCATAATATAGATCATGCATAGATAAACAAATTAGTTAGTTAATAATGAGGACAAGTTACTGCCAAGTGCTTGATGGTGGTATTACAGAGGTTAGCGTACTTCAATTGTATCTATCGTTTGAGACGCATTCTCCATTGAGATGCATTCTTCATTTTTATTTGAAGACACGTAAGTGAATGTCAGCCATTAGATTAAATGATTGATTTGTCCATATTTGTTCTCACATAGGTTGGTGTTCTCACATAAACCTATAAGTATAAATACTATTGTGTGATATATTGTTAGATTCGTTATATCATATATTTTCAAAAATATCAATTTTTACAAGTTTTAATTATTCTTAATGAAGATATTAAGGATTAAACATTTGCATGTCAACTGTGAAAAGTCAAAAGGTGAATCTAGAATTGGGACAGAGGGAGTACCAAACTCTCCACCATAAAAGGTGTATAATTACTAAATACAAAGTTAAAACTACTTCGTTCCAATATAAATGACGAAACCAATTTTATTTTATTTTTTATTCAAGTTAATATGGCAGTGAATAATTGTAAAAATATAGGTATATTTTGAGAAATTGTGGGTCCAGTACAAAAGTTGTTAAAGTTAAAAAAAACTTTGTGGAAATTTAGCAACATATTTTTTGTCACTTTGGATGATTTTCAAATTATGGATTTTTTGTTGGCATGACGAAAAAAGAAAATTATGTCATATTTGTTGGGACAAAGGGAGTACTGAAATCTCCTTCCTTAGTCTAAAGATCCAAATATACATACTCCCCTAGTCCCATTAATTCTTGTTTATTTATTTTTCATGGTTTTCAATGATCATGTTTGACTATTAATATCTCTAACTACATATAATTTTTTAAATAAAAAATTAATATTTAGAAAATAGACGTTAAGATGAATCTAACTAGATCTCACATGATATTTTTGTAATATATTAGTCAAATTTTAGGTCAAAGTTTACAAAATTTACTTTGAAAAAGTAAATAAGCAAGTTTTAGTAGGACAGAGGGAGTATATTTAGTAACAATACTCACATACTTCCTCTGTCCCAACCAAAGTTGCTTAGTTTGAATTTTTGAGTCAATTAAATCAATTTTACCAACTATATCTTCATTTATGTGCTTAAAAATAATTTGAAAAAATAATTATCTGGGGGAATCCTTGTGTGTAGTGGTAGTTCCCGGGATTGGCTACAGTGAGTCAAATCTCTTCGATTACCTGCAAAAGTCCTCGGAGCAGTTCCCGAGGAAGAAACTCTGACGAACAAGTTAGTGTTGTTCTTACTTATGTATTTCTTGGATAAAAGTCAATTCCCTTGTCTGATGTTCTCCGATTTTATTTATATAACCTTAAATGTGTAACTGTGCCTCGCATATCACCCCTCTTCTAGATCTTGGCCTAGCAAAGGGTATCGTGGTGGATAGTGCATTTCTCGTCATTCTCCAGATTGAATACTTTTTGGTGGAGCGGTGTGGTTGGCCTATGTGAATTTAGTGAGTCATTTTAGCGAGGCGACACCGGTATTAGGGTTACGTATGTCGTGTAAATACCATAAGTCCCCCAACCACAAAGTCATAATTAGTGAAACGCATGGAAGCTATTTTAGGCGAAGTGGGTGATGTAGCTTTTGTTGAGAGACAAAATATACATTGTTTTGGTTCATAGAAAATGTACTAATGGACGCGAACCTGGGGATAACTTTGTGGGTAGAGGAAAATGACTATATAAGAATTTGAATGGAGTTTAAAATGAATGGAAGTTTTTTGGCATAGCAAATTTATAATCGAGCAGATGTATTGTTGCTGGAATCTTCCCTAATTTGTTGAACTAGTTTGGTGCTTGTTGGCTTCCTTGGGTGTGAGAATCATCGGTCGCATGCTTGTTGTTTGGGCGGTGACTCTGGCATGGGCTCCGGCCTTTCCAAGGGACTATAAAAACCCAGAAAGAGAAAATAACTCCCTATAGACGGTGCCACTAATGCAGGGGAATCCTACCAAGTAGTAATAGTTACCAGGACTAGCTACGACGAGTCCACCCTCTTCGAGCACCTGTGCAAGTCCCCGGGGATGAACCTCTGATGCTCAAGTCAGCTTTTTTTTACTTGTGTTTTTTATGGATAAAAGTCCCTTCCATTGTTTACCGTTCTCCGGACGTATTTATAAAACCTTGGTCGTGTGACTCTGGCTCGCGTATTGTGCTTCTCTCTCCCAGATCTTAACCTAGTGTAGGATATCATGGTGAGGGGTGCATCTCTGCCATTCTTGGGATTGGTTACTATTTGGTGAAATGGTGTGGTTGGCCTTTATGCATTTGGCGAGCTAGTTTAACGAGGCGACTATTGTACTGGGGTTACGTAGGTCATGTATATACCAATAATGATTTGAAATTACATGTTATGATAAATCCAAAAATAAATAACATGATAATAGTTTGACAAATATATATAATATAATATAATTATTGAAGTTGGATCAAATTGACTCCAAAAGTAAAACTAGGCAACTTTAAATAGAAACAAGGAAATATATCCAATTTATGAAAAAATATTTGCTCTCTTTTCTCTGCGTAATTATTTAACCAAATCAACTATTTTATAATGCTCAACTCACCAATAACAGTTCTTCTTCGTGGCCGCTCCGGTATAGCTAGAGGCACCACAAACTTTTTCCGAAAAACTAAAACAATAACCAAATTCAAAACTCACCCTGCCCATCCACCAACTTCATCCGCTCTTCCCTTACATAAGGGAGGTAGTTTTTCTCTATCCATTTAAGGAAATCAACATTCTTGTTGCTCCATATTTAAAATCCTAATTGAGAAATTCGGGCGAGAAAGGCCAACAATAGAATTATTAAGAAGTAAATCCAGGCTATAGGTTTTAAGAGTTATGCCAATTTCTCTCCATGAATAGTCGCTATATTCATATTATCTTCGATCTTGAAGAAGACGATTAAATGTATTGGCTCAAGCGCATGTGGTCTCCAAGTGGTAAAATTACGCACATCCTCAAATGGATGAAGGACTTTAATTACGATGAGTAATCATTACTGGTCTTGGTCTGGCTCACAGTAGAATATCCACTAGCCTATTTCTTCCTCTCTAAAGCATGGAAGGACACTACTAATTTGATTGGTAAGTTCCACTTTAGTGATCATCCTACACAACACTTAATTCGTTCCTCGATTATTAAAATATTTAGAAATAGATGTATGTAAAGGGGAAAAATGTAAATTCTTTTAGGCTCCATTTTCATCTTATTGTAAACCAAGTTTTTTTATACTTTGGATGTAGAAAAGAGGATCTTTGATCTAAAAACCACCAGAAGGAAAATTAACGTCTTTATTGGAAATGGTTAAGGAAAAAGACAAGAATTATAGCATAAGAAATCTTCCATAAGAAAATTAATCCCTCTATAAATGAGATTACTAATGTCATAATAACTACCATTGATAAGATTAATAACCACCGTTCCCTGGTCTTAAAAATGCCAAACACGAGGGTACAAGACCACAACCAAGCTCAAACAACAATGATCCCACAAGTGCAATAAATATTTTAGTCCTAGCCAAACTAAAAATTACAAAACCCTCAAATTCAACCTCTGTTATATTTCATATCCATCAACAAGAAGAAGATCACTACTACTAAAATAATATATGACTTTGGTTGTGGTCCCTAAAATAGTTGAAGTAAAAAAGAGGCACAGTAAAAGGTCATTTTTCAGTTTTACCTTAAACTGGAACCGAAACCGTACCAAACATCTTATGGTTGACTTCGGTTATAGATAAACAAATGTTCTAAGTTTTACCCAAAATTGCAACTGAAACCGCAACTGAAATTGGATGGTTTAACTTTGGTTGTAAATAATCGAAGTCATAGGTTTTACCTGAAATTGGAACCAAATTCACAACCGATGTAGGGTGGATTAACTTCGGTTCCATTCAATCAAAATTATAAATTTTACCCAAAAAAGTAACCGACATCAGATGAACCCAAAATTGTAACTGAGATCGGCAACACTTGGGCATAGGATGGTAGAACACGACATCATTTTTGGAAAATGGTGAGCGTAGAGTAAACTAGCTAACCGACATAGGGTTTCTAGTTTCATATGACCTAGAACTTACCAAAATACCAATAATTTTTGTCGTTGAATTCGGTTATACTATGTGCAGCACGTGAGAACCAAGTGCCCCCAAGTCCTGATAGAATCTCGATATATAAATCTAGTGATAATTCCATGATAGTGTTGCCGTTACTTCTTGATTTTCATAGTTTTTAGTTTAAAGTGTTTTCAAATAAAAACCCCCAATTTACACCATACACTAAATGACTCTATTGTGTAACTTTTATACTACGCCGGTATTTGATAGGACCTCATTGCTTGGTTGACGACCATGACTTACTATCTACTCTATAGTAGTTATCGGCATTAGGTTATAGTTATATTTTTGTTAAGAGCTCGCGATGGCTTCCATCATCAATATTTACCTTCTCTAGATACTTCCTCAATCGTCTCTAAAAGCACAAATTTTTCTTTATCGTGGGATTCTTTTGAGGCCCTCCGAGAATTTTCCAGTTAGCCATATTTTTCTCTCTACCTCTTTTCTTCATAATGTTGAGGTTTTCCACTAGTGCTTTTTATGGAAAAAATGCCTCACCCGTCCTACCCGGACAAGTACTCTATCAGGGAAAAGTTTCTCCTTGTTTCACCCTTATTTTTTGTCGGAATATGGGAAATGGAGTTCCCCCAAAGGTATATCAGGGAGTTTCTCCATAGAGTGGTTTAACTACTTGTAAACACCACCCAGTCTATATTTTCCTCTCCAAAACTAATTGTGCCTTTATCGTATTCTTGCAGTCAGTTTTAACCTACTCCCTTCATCCCACTCTAAATTGTTTATTTATTTTTCACAGTCTTCGATGAGCATGTTTGATCATAAATATATCTAGTTACATGCAATAATTCCACACACAAAATTAATATTTAGAAAATAGATGTTAAGATATATCTAACAATATCTCGTATGATATTTTTATTTTATATACATTTATTCATATTTAAGGTCACAATTTACAAAGTTTGACTCTCAAAATGTAAATAAAAAATTTTAAGTGGGAGGGGGAGTATATATTTTTTGGAAGTGTGCCTACTCGCAAGCCCCTGAAAAGTTCCTCTTCCTCCACTTTAAATAGCACAGCACTGTTGTGGACAATCATTCCCACTCTTGACTCGACAGTTATGGATGGTTCTGTAGTCTGTAAGTGTGAAGACCCTGAGGGTGGAGGTCCAAGCCCCCGAGACTTGAAGAGGGTCTGCTTGCTAATTCAAACTCCTTCCATAATCATGGAATATTTTGTGAGGGTGGTTTTGTTCTTCCCCGAAACATATCAACCTAGGGCATGCATGAATTCCTTTTCTTTCTTTTATTTTTTCATCTTCGGCTGACATTTCTATTGTCTTTCCATACCAAATATTTTCTAATCCAGACAAAAATGAGAGGTTTACAGCATAAAGCTGAAGATTCAAGTCAATTTTTTAACCTTCTATAGATTCTGGGATTGCAAGAACTATAGAACATTTGAGCCTGGCATACCTAGTCTAGTGGAAGAAGTCAATCTACGAAAGATCAGATAGGTGTTTTGCTTCATCGGGATGGAGGTCATGGTACCCTAAAGTCGTTATATGCATTTCATGGATTAAAGTGTTTCCATTTGTGAACCAGTGACTAAAGAAGAAAAATATTTCATGTTGGAATATACCGCGCAAGTTCATATTTGCGATTAGAATATTGCGTTGGATTTGATTTATGGAAACTTGGAGACTACGCTATATATAATACAGCTTGAAGAAGCATAATGGAATTATGGAAAATCATATTTATGGAATGGATTTATGGGATATTATGGGATATTTGATATAAGTAAAATCCCTTTATTTATGGGATTTGGATATGCTTCAAAAGCATATAAGGAATAAGAATATTATGGATATAACTATTGAGTAATTTCAATCTACCGATGGACTATAAATAGAGGACATTATATGGCTGCAATGGATATGAATTAATTGAGAAAATCTGCACATCAGATTTCTATCGTTCGAGAAGCTTTGCGAGAGCCAAAAACCATATGTTCCAATATACACGACCTATTGTTCAAAGTTCAGAACATATGCCTTAATTCCTCAGGAGGAAGAGATCCAGCGTTGACGAGTTTCGAGGTCATAGGGAGTCTGATCAAGGCGGATTGGTAGCAATGGGAGATTGCAAAATCCACTTGTTGTAATTAGAAGATAAGTATAGTTGTATGGTGTACTTTGTACTATATCTCTGATTAGTGAATTTATTCTAAACTGGATCAGGCCCCGCAGATACAGATGGATTTCACCGAACTGCGTAACCAAGTTATATACTCGTGCATTATTTACTTTACATACGTGGTTAAGTTAGACTATGTTGGAACATAGGATTTCTTGTTAGGCTAAAATAGTAAAACTAAATTTCAATTGGTATCAGAGCTTGGTCACTTACATTTTTACCTTGGTTGTGTTAAGGAAAGTGTGATCCAGTTTTACCATGGCAACAAGGAAAGGAGCTTTTGTGTCTCGGTCACCTCTGCTAAAAGGATCGAACTACAATTATTGGAAGGCTCGCATGAGGGTGTTTATCAATTCTCTAGATGAACTTTCATGGCACTTTTTTGAGAACGAGTGGAATCATCCAACTGAAGATTAATAATCCATCTCTAAGGAGAAATAGGGAGAGTCAAGTTCAAGGAGACAAGTACTCAAAGATAAATCGTCTTGGTCTCCAGATGAATTGAAGTATTCTCTAGCTAATTCCAAAGCATTGAATGTGATCCTCACAGCAGTGAATGAAAATTAGTTTAAGCTCATCTCTACATGTCATCAAGCAAAGAAAGCATAAGATATCTTACAAAGTGTACATGAAGCAACCAGTCGAGTACGTGAATCCAAACTACATATGTTGGCATCTAAGTTCGAAGAATTGAAGATGGAGGAGAATGATACGATTTTCACATTAAATGGGAAACTCAAAGACATCTCTAATATGGCCTATCAATTGGGAAAAATTTATAAGGAATCTAAGCTGGTGAAGAAGACCTTAAGATCACTACCCAAGAGATTTTCTATGAAGGTTGTGGCAATAGAAGAAGCTAGAGATGTATCCAAAATGTCCTTGATGAATGATGGGTTCACTACCAACGTATAAGATGAATATGAAACAACCTGCAAAGAAAACTTAGAAGGAGTTAGCTTTTAAAGCTTCTTCATCACAGGATGATCATGAGTCAGATAGTGAGGATGATGTTGAAGAAATTGCTCTCATCACTAAGAATTTCTCAAGAATGCTGAAGAAGGTTGAGAACAAGAAATCACAAGAGAGAACTGGAGGAAATAGACCACATGGACTAAACTTTCGATAAGAACCTTAGTAATCGCATGGAGTAATGAAACCCACAGTTTTCGAGGAATCAAGGTGTTGAAGCAAAACACCAAGAAAGGATTAAGTGTAGAGAATCTGAAGGTTTTGGACATATTCAGTCTGAATGTGCCAACACCTGAAAGAAGCAAGGAATATCGCATGTCACTTCATGGAGTGAGGATGAAGAAGATGAGAAAGATGAAGAAGAACATATGAGTAACTATGTGGCATTTGGAGCAAAAATTTGAGAAGAAGTTGTGGACGTATGTTCCAACACAGATACGGTATGTTTCAACATACGGTCTACCGATACTTCCAGCGATGATGAAGATCAATCTGTCAGTGACGAAGACACCTATGCTTCATATGAAAAAATGTATGACATGTAATTAAAAGTGGCGGATGCAAATAAGTCCCTGAAGTTTGAGAAAAACCAATTGGCGGATGCAAAGAAGGAACTGAAATCGCAAGTTGAAAGGCTCAAATTTGATATTGAAGATTTGAATGTGAAGGTGAATACTATGACTGAGAGGGCTAAATTAGCGTAAGCAACAATCAAAAATTCAAGCAAGGCAATGTTAGATGACATTCTGACCATGGCAAAGAGCTTCGGAGATCAGAAAGGGATTGGATATGGCAATACATCATGCGATGTTGGAAACTTTAAGATGGAGGTTCAAGATATGAAGAAATGGGTGATTAAGACTCATGCGCAAAAGTCTCTCATATGTAGTTATTGCATGTTTCAAGGTCATGTCGAGGAGCAGTGTATAAAATTATTGAGCAATATCATGAACGGGAGTCAGCTAACAGTATGTTCCAACATAGACAGTACCCAACGGTAAAAATTGGTTCGAAAGGTATGGATTCCTAAACGCATGAATATTTTCTTTGTTGCTCATACCTCACTTATTGCACATTCTAGAGACTCGTGGTACTTTGATATTGGGTTCTCTTGTCACATGACCAGAACTCGGGAATTCTTGACAAAAATAAAACCTTATTATAATGGTTTTGTTACTTTTGGTGATGGGAAGAAGAGCCAATTCATTGGCAAAGGTGAAATGCACATTGAAGGATTTCCAGTGTTGCTCGCTGAAGGTTTTAAGTCAAATTTTCTAAGCATCAGTCAGTTGTGTGATGACAATATGACTGTTGAATTTCAGAAAGACAGATGTGTGGTTAGACATGGCGATGATAGAGTTCTTTCTGGTATTCGATCATCAGATAATTGGTATCTTCTGGAGCAAGAAGTACGATGTTTAAGTTCAAAACATAATGAAGGCAAACTGTGGCATAGAAAGCTTGGTCATATCAACTATAAAACTTTGGTGAAAATTGTGAATTCAAAGGCAGTACGTGGAATACCTATTCTTGTGACCAAGAGTGGAAATGTTTGCGGACCATGTCAGCAAGGTAAACATATTCGGTCTCCTCACTCCACAGTACAGTATATTACTACCTCAAGGAATCTTGAATTGCTTCATATGGATTTAATGGGTCTAGTTAACACGTCTAGTGTGAGTGGTAAGAAGTACATCTTTGTATGTGTTGATGATTTTTCGAGATACACTTGGGTGGCGTTTCTCAAATAAAAGTTTGATACTATGGATGTGTTCAGAAGTTTGGTGGTAAAATTGCAAACCGAGAAAGGAAGTTTGATTGGAAAGATTGTGAGAATCAGAAGTGATCATGGTAGGGAATTTGAAAACTCTCAATTCAGTGAATTCTGCAATGAACTTGGAATTCAACATGAATTCTCCGCTCCAATCACTCCACATCAGAATGGTATTTTCAAACGAAAGAATAGAACACTTCAGGAGATGCTCGAGTCATGCTTGCAGAAAAATGTATGCACAAAAAATGGTGGGCAGAAGCTGTTAATACAGCTTGTTATTCTATCAATCCAGTGTATCTTTGTTCGTTTACCAATAAGACATCTTACGAGATCTGGAAGGCAAGAAAGCCAAATGTATCTCACTTTTATGTGTTTGGAAGCTAGTGTTACATTCTACGAGATAGAGATCCATTGGCCAAATTTGACAATTGTAGTAATGTTGGTATATTTCTGGGGTATTATGTGAACAGTCGAGCTTACCGTGTATTTAATCTTCATACAAATATGCTTATGGAATCAATAAATGTTGTTGTGGACGATTCAGATGACAAAAGGGATTCAAAGGAGAAAGACGATGAACCAGAAGTTGAATATGTTCCAACATAGACTATTCCGCCAGAACAGCCAGTTGAGTATGTTGGAACACATGAAAAAGCAGAAGACCAGCTGGTGTCTGAAGAGTATGTTGGAACACACTCCCCCACACCCAATCTGTATGTTCCAACACGGGAGATGCCAGAACTAATCTCAAGAAGAATCTGATCCATTCCTAGAGTAAATTACTGTGAGCTTGCTGGATTACAATGTTTTATCTCACTCATAGAACCAAAGAATTACAAGGTAGCATTACTTGATGAATACTGGATTGCGTCAATGCAAGAAGAGCTCGAACAATTTTAATGCAATGATGTGTGGTATCTTACTTCTCGTCTAAAAGGTGTTAATGTCATTGGTACGAAATGAATTTTCAAAAACAAATCAGATGCTGATGGACAGATTATTCGCAATAAAGCTAGACTGGTGGCACAAGTATATACTCAAGTGGAAGGAGTCGACTTTGATGAAAATTTTGCACCAGTTTCCAGGTTAGAATATATTCGCATCTTGTTTTTCATTGCATGTACGATGAATTTTATATCATATCAGATGGATGTGAAAAGTGCCTTTCTGAATGGCGTGGTGAATGAGAAAGTATATATGGAGATAGATGTTGCATTTGCCTTAAAATTCTCTAAGAATATTTAAGAGCTATTTTCACGCTCTTGTTACTTTTCTATAGAATTTTGTGTGACAAGGCAATTGTTTGAAGACTTTGAAGACTAGCTTTGAAGATTTGAAAATTTGAAGACTTGCATTTGAGCTTTGAAGACCATGAAGACTTGAAGACGAGAAGAAGATATGGATACAACTAGACGAGAAGGAGAGGCAATGAACGGAAGCCAACTCTGTCTGTCGTGAGTCGCGACAGGCCGCTGCCCAGAATTACTTTTTGACTTTTTTGTACTATAAATACCATCTTATTCTCTCTCCTTCACACACTTTTCTTTCCCGATTTATTTCTTCCATTTTTCATCTTATTTTCATCTTGTTGTGTTTGAATTGTTGTTAATGTTTAGTATGAATTCTAGAAGCTAAACTTAGTCTTCCAAGCCCATGTCTTAGAACTCTTTATGAGCTATTTAATGCCTTTTCTATTTTGAATTCAGCGTGCTTTGAATGTTGGTTGTTGAATTCATTAATGTTGTTGGAAGTTTGAGAATAGGAATTGCTTGTGTGATTACTTTTTAGGGTTGGGAGAAAGTAGCTAATTTTTCCCACTTTTGATATGGAATCCAAGAGCATGAACTAGAGCTTCTAATGGTGTTGATGATTTGATAATTGCTAGATGAATGTGATAATGTATAACTCTTTGTCATGTTTATTTTGTGTAGCAAATATGAGAGGTATATGAACGTTGAACATTCTTGACTAATCTTGTGTAAATGCATTAATTGTTCCAATGCTTAGACACGGTGTAGTGTTTATAAGTGTTACCAAGATTCTTAATTCTTTGTACTTAATGGAATTAATGGGATGCCTTTAGGCATTTCTCAACTAAGGGGGGTCATTAGTGAGGTTTAGCAAGAGATGTAGAATTCACCCTTGTAAACTACTATCAAAGAAGGATAGAAGATTTACCTTCACAACAAGTAGTTAAAGTATTGAATAGGTTGTATGTTCAAGGATGGATAAGAGGCTTGGAAGTGGAAATAAACTATACCCAAGGTCCCGTAATTTTTTATTTAATCTCTTTTTAGTAGTCTGTTGCATATTTAGTTGATTTACATTGCTAACTAGTTAACTTGTCTTTAATTTTGTAACTTAGAAAACCCAACCAAAAACCCCCCCTCTTTACGGGCTTTCTTTTATATGTGTGTGTGTGTATATGTATATATATATATATATGTGTGTGTGTGTGTGTGTA
>JAULKK010000001.1:7503031-7514446 GCA_032355705.1 Rubia peregrina | reverse complement strand
GGGCGGAGGACGTGAGTCACGGCCGGAATGACCACCGTGGGAGGGCATGAGGAGCGGCCATAAAGAGCAACTGCTGGAGGGCGTGAGGAGCGGCCATAATGAGCAGAGGGTGGGGTGGCGTGAGCAGCGGCGTGGAGCGGTGGCGTGGAGTGGTGGCATGGCAGCGAATGGAAGAACGGGGAAGGGGTGAGAATCGAAGGAGGAAGTCAGAGAGGAAAGACGATTTGTGAAAAATGAAGACAGCGATGGGAAGAAGTCAGCGAATGGAAGAAATGGGGAGGAGGTCTTTCATTAGGTTTACATTATATATTAGGGTTACATTATATATTAGGGCTCATGTATTGGGCTCAAGTATTGGGAGAGTTTGGCCCATGATTTAGGATTATATTATATATATTATTTATTTATTTTTTAATTGTAATTCGGTATTCGGGTCGGGTTTTCATATCCAAAACCAAACCAAAACCATATTCAAAATTCGGTTTATTCAATTCGGCTATCCGAAAATCGTATATTAAATTCGGTTCGGGTTATTCAAATTCGGATAGTTTGGTTTTCGATTTTCGGTTTTTTTGCCCACCCCTAGCGGCGGGTGGTGGTTTCCATTCTGAAAGTTTGAAATTTTGAAAGTTTGAAGATTTTCATCGATTTGATTAAGGAGGTTCATATTGAGGGCTAGGTGAGAAGGATAGGGAGGAGCGGCGGGCGATGGCCGGTGGGCGGCACAACAGTGATTGAAGATGAAGAAGTCTATAGGTAGAAAGGTCATTACATCTTCAATTTTAAGGTTAGGGGTATTTATGTCTTTTTAGGTTTAGTCAACAGCCGACTTCATCGAGTCAACGCCAAAATTCAGTAGAATGGGTATAATTACATAATTTTACAAAAATTTAGGGTTAATTTCACACGTTCAAGTTTTACGAGGTCATATGTGCACTTTCAAAATTGAATAGGATTATTTATGCACTTTACCCTTACAAGTAAGTTACTACATTGTGCCAACTAGTTTTTGCAGTGATTTTTTTTTTGTAATAGTATCGATATTTTTTTCCTTTTTTTTTTTGAAAATTTTCTTTATATACTTTGCATATATAAAAATATATTTTTTATAAAAGGGCCCAAGCTAATTTTTTGCCCAGGGCCTAAATATACTTTGTACCGGCCCTGATTAGCTAATGATGAGTATCATATCTTTCATTACCTTTTTAATATAAGAAGGTTGAAACCCAAAAATAATCGTGTTTTTTTAGAAAGACTCAAAATTATCTCAAATTATTTTTTAATCAAACTCGCATCATTCATCGAATATTATATTTATGCTCAGGTAACCCAAAATCAAGGTTGAAAATTCAAGATTATTTTACACTTTCCAAGACCCACTACTATTGAAAAATTAAAAGTTATTACGACAATTATTTTTTAAAACACTTATGGTAATTTTTGCATTTTACTCCAAAAAGAATTACGGAATAAAAACTCAAACCCTGCACCAATGGGAAAAGACATCTCATAATCTAATACTCCCTTCGTCCCAGCAATAATAGTTTATCTACTTTTTCAAAATTAAATTTGATAAACTTTGAGCATAAATATAAATTTATATATAATAAATATATCAGGTGAGATATTATTGAATTAATCTTAACATGTATTTTTTTAATGCAAAATTTGTATACGTAGTTAAATATTAACAGTCAAATCTGATCATTGAAAACCGTAAAAAAAGTTGATACTCCCTCCGTCCCTTTTATTGTGTCTTATATCAATATTCATCAATAAAGTTGACATTGTTTGAACTGTAAAAAAAATTACAAATATATAAATATGAAAATTATTATGTGATATTTCTACATTCATCTTAACACATATTTTTAAAATATATAACTTTTATAATTTTATTGTTATACATAATTTAAGATATTAAAATTAAATCATCAATGAATAATATAAAAAAAAAGATGTAAGACACAATAAAAGGGATAGAGGGAGTAGGTCATTATTAGTGGGACGGAGGGAGCATTAAAAGCACATTACACAGCCATCACATAATTCTCACGAGTCTCTATTTAAAACGCAGATCCAAATACTAAGCTATTCTTAATCAGCATCATAGGCAGACAGGTAAAAGGATAAACAAAAGCCACCACTCCAGATACTTGAGCAATTGCAGATATTAAAGACAATCCTATTCTTGAGAATGAGAACAATGACCTCACTCGTGCTCCTCCTCATCCAACTCATCCTCGTATTCAGCATCATCATCCGCAGTAGCATCCTGGTACTGCTGGTATTCAGAAACAAGGTCATTCATGTTGCTCTCAGCTTCTGTGAACTCCATTTCATCCATTCCCTCGCCGGTATACCAGTGCAAGAAAGCTTTCCTCCTGAACATAGCAGTGAATTGTTCGCTGACTCTCCGGAACATTTCTTGGATTGATGTTGAGTTACCAATAAAGGTTGATGCCATTGAGAGTCCTCTAGGTGGGATGTCACAAACACTGGATTTCACATTGTTTGGAATCCATTCAACAAAGTACGAGGAGTTCTTGTTTTGGACATTGATCATTTGCTCATCAACTTCCTTGGTACTCATCTTTCCCCTAAACATGGCAGATGCAGTCAAATAGCGCCCATGACGAGGATCAGCAGCACACATCATGTTTTTTGCATCCCACATTTGTTGGGTAAGCTCAGGCACCGTGAGAGAACGATACTGCTGAGAACCACGAGATGTCAAGGGAGCAAAACCAACCATGAAAAAGTGCAATCGAGGGAATGGGATCAGATTGACTGCAAGCTTCCTAAGATCTGAATTCAGCTGTCCGGGGAATCGGAGGCAGCATGTCACACCACTCATGGTTGCAGAAATCAAGTGATTCAAATCACCAACTGAGATTTCACATACCAAAAGGAGCCTATATTAAGATTATCTCAAAAACAAAACCAAAAAATGTATAAAACATCAGGGACTAATTACACTAGTCATTTTAGCATGCCATTCATGCAAGAGTCCATAAAGCTCAGTAGCTGCCAGCACAAAACATTGGAAGTGATACAAACTAGGAAGAACCGGTCCTAAGATGGTTCCCGTAAATCAGCAATTATTTAATTCATTTCACAAAGACACCTATAACACATCCCCCATATCATTCAAGAGCTTATAAACAGTGGACCCCACATAACATTAATACTAGGCCAAAGGCCAGGTGTAAATGAATCAGTGGATCAAGCACCACTCAACACAAATATGAACGTGAGTACACCTAGCATACTTCCTTGTGCAGTTATCATGGTCTCCACCTTAATACTACTAAAGAAAATGATGTTACAGTTAATCACTAACACAAAGATGCATTGTAATACAATGAAAATCACACTGAAACAATGTTACCCAACAAATTTTTGAAACTGCTCGTAGAGTTCAGATCCTTAAAATTATAGAATGTAACAACAATAACGCAACAAAAGTGGGACGAGTACTCACAGCTAGGGGTGGTAAGCTTGAGAGTCCTGAAGCAAATATCGTACAAAGCTTCGTTGTCAAGAACCATGCACTCATCAGCATTCTCAACAAGCTGATGCACCGAGAGTGTAGCATTGTAGGGCTCCACGACGGTATCCGAAACCTTAGGCGACGGGAAGACAGAGAAGGTGAGCATCATCCTATCTGGGTACTCCTCTCTTATCTTCGAGATCAACAAGGTCCCCATACCAGAACCAGTTCCTCCACCAAGCGAGTGGCACACTTGAAAACCTGTGGAGACACAATAATCAGTAAGATGTTCAAATTCGAAATGTGACATACATACTCCCTCCATCCCACTAAATCTGTCCTGCGTCAATTTTAATGGCATACGTAGAACTAAAAATACTTTTGATGTAAGCACTTTTACCAAACAATGTAACCATATTCTTCCACGGAATTTATCGATTTATATTATCCGGATCTATTTGACAAACAATTCAAACCACTGGGCTTGAGACTACATCAAAATCCAATGATGAATGGAAGACGATGAATGATTAAATGATACCTTGCAGACAGTCACAATTCTCAGCTTCTTTCCTCACGACATCAAGAACAGAGTCGATGAGTTCAGCACCCTCAGTGTAATGCCCCTTGGCCCAGTTGTTTCCGGCACCGGACTGACCGAAGACAAAGTTATCAGGCCTGAAAATCTGGCCGTAGGGCCCAGTACGGACGCTGTCCATAGTCCCAGGCTCCAGATCCATAAGCACAGCGCGAGGAACAAATCTCCCGCATGATGCCTCATTGTAGTAAACATTCACACGCTCCAACTGCAAATCTGAGGTGCCAACATATCGCCCAGTGGGGTCTATACCATGCTCATCGCAAACAACTTCCCAAAACTTTATGGAGAATGAAGGTTGTAAAGGATTCTCTGTATTTTTATTCATCATAAGAGAAGGTATTTATACACAAACAAATGAACTGATCCTAACCACGTTCCTGCATTATCTACAACACTAACAACCTCCTGAAATTAAGAGAACATGGAGCTAACAACTTCCTGAAACTAAGACAACATGGAGCTGACTATTTCAGCTTTGAAGAGTAACGGCTAGTGGTGTTTATTACTGATGAAAATGTTTCCCAAATTAAAATTTCACGTTTCATTTTTCATTTTGACTATTTTCTAATATGTTTCATAATTCATTGTTCTGACTCTTTATTCACTGTTCCGACTTAATGGGTAGACGGGTTGAATATTGGTAGGATAATATGGGCGTTTATATTCCCTAGGTATTTTTATAAGTGGTTAATCAGTTTTCAAAGACTGACGGGGCATGTCATTTCTGAAGGAATAATAAATTGATGGTTTGTTGTTTCTAGACTCTTTGTACGCCTATATAAGGTATAGTTTTATTAGTGTTCTTCTCAGTTTGTTTTTGCATGCATTTTCTTTGTGTTGGGTTTCTCACTGGTTATGTGATAAATCATTATGCATGAGTAAGTTGGAGGAGTTACTCCGGTTGATGCGGTGCTAAAAGAATAATTTCCCGTGATAATTATTATATTACTGAATGGAATAAATAGAGCACAAAAGGTAGACTAGGCCTAGTTGAACTCTAGTCTAATCATCAACCTAATTCATAATCAAATCAAATCTAATCATCATATTGACTTATTCTAACACCTCCTTCAAGTGAAGCATTGGATGCTCTCCGATGCA
The DNA here is from genome assembly GCA_032355705.1 of Rubia peregrina. Taxonomy (NCBI): domain Eukaryota; kingdom Viridiplantae; phylum Streptophyta; class Magnoliopsida; order Gentianales; family Rubiaceae; genus Rubia; species Rubia peregrina. The sequence goes on along the minus strand of JAULKK010000001.1, from coordinate 7,509,251 downwards.
GAGTTTGGATTTGAAGAACTCAAACAGTGGACGAGAGAGCCCTTTGGTGAAGATGTCCGCAATCTGAAGAGAAGTAGGAGCCGCACAGCTTACCAGAAGCAACCAACTCTCGAACAAAGTGATAGTTATGTCGATGTGCTTCACCCGCTTATGAGCAACTAGATTCTATGCTAAGAAGATAACGTTACTGTTGTCACATAAGAACAACACTGAACCATACAATGGAACTCGAAGATCTCGAAGCAAATGAGTCAGCCAAACAACCTCCTAAGCAGTGTTGGCAAGAGCACAATACTCAGACTCGGTGCTGGAACTGGAAATTGTCGGTTGTTTTTTGGCGATCTAGGAAACAAGGTTCCCACCAAGAAACATAACATGTACATAGGTGGATCGACAAGTCTCCATAAAGCGGGCCCAATCAGCATCAGAATACCCCAACACCTTAGGAGAACTAACAGACCGAAAAGTGAGACCAAAGTGCAGTGTGCCTCGAACATATTGCAGAATCCTTGTAACTATAGCAAAATGATTGTCTCTAGGGTCCTGAAAAAACTGGCTGACAGTGTTGCCCGAGAAGGCCAAATCAGGGCGAGTGATGTTCAGGTACTGGAATGCCCCAACTAGAGAACGATACAACGTCAGATTTCAAAACGGTGGACTGGTCAAACTATGCAACTAAGAACCTGGTACAAATGGTGTAGAAACTGGAACAACATCAAACATCCCTGCACGAGTGAGAATGTCTCGAGCATACTTTACTTGGCCAAGAAGTAAACACAATGAAGTAGGAGAAACTTCCAAGCCAAGAAAGTGGTGAAATTCACCTAGGTTTTTGATTGCAAACTCCCGATGTGTCTGATCAATGAACTGCCAAACAAGAGTCGAATCATTACTAGTAAGTATGATGTCGCCGACATACACCAAAAGATACAATAACAATGATCCCTGCGAAAGAATGAACAAAGAAGTGTCGGCTGAGCTGCACTGGAAACCAAGCCGAGTCAACTAGGTACTGAAACGTTGAAACCATGCTCGAGGGGCTTGTTTAAGACCATAAATGGCCTTCCAAAATCGACAAACATAATTTGGATGGACAGGCTCCTTGTATCTAATGGGTTGCAGCATATAAAATGAAGCATCGAGGATGCCATTGAGAAAGGCGTTCTTGACATTCAGCTGATGAAGCGGCCAGGAACACATTGTGACAATGGAGAGAACTGTCCGAACAACAGATGCCTTGAACACAAAACTGAAAGTGTGATCAAAGTTAAAACCCAAAATCTGAGAGAAACCCTGTGCAACAAGATGAGCCTTGTAGCGACCAACCTTTCCATCAAGGCGATGCTTCAGTCTAGAGACCTATTTGGAGCCAAAAATATTGACATCCGATGGGCGACGAATTAAGTCCCATGTGTGCTGTCCACGAAGAGCTGCTATCTCCTCATCCATTGAAGAAACCCAAGATGGATCCTGAAGAGTGGAGCGATAATTAGTGGGCTCAGACTGAGCAAGCAAGGCAGCCATAAGTCCACGAGTGACAATATACGAATAATTTTTATGCTGAATAGCTCCAATCATCGATTGAGTGGCCATGCGATAAGTGCGAGCCCAAGGAGGAGAGGTTGGAGGAGTAGAACCGACTGAGGAGACTAATGAAGAAGCAGCCGAGCAGGACAGAGACTGAGTAGTCAGACTGGCCAGCGGAGAGGCAGGAGGCAACTTCCGAGGTGCTGGTGGCGGATCTGTGGCACAAATAGAGCAAGGGGCAGAATGAGATGTAGTTGGCATGGGAAAGGAAAATGAGGTGTCGAATCAATATTAGGATCAGCTAAGGCAGAAACATCTAACACTGAAGGTGGAGAACCAATCGCCGAAGGAATGGCTGGGGAAAATGGAAAACACGTCTCGCCAAAATACACATGTTGAGTAACATAGGTTCTGCCAATAGTGCGATCGAGGCACCGAAAACCTTTATACTTCATGATGTACCCAATAAATACACACAAAATACTAAGTGGAGACAGACTGTGGGTGAAAAATAGGCAAACGAATGGGAAGACCCAACAACCAAAAGCATGAAAATTGGTATATATGGGTACCCGACCATTAATAACTTCACATAGTGATTGTCCGCCAAGAACAGGAGTAGGCAACTGATTCATGGTATAAGTGGCTGCAGCAAAGACGTCAGGCCAGTAGGAGAGAAGGAAATGAGAGTGATACAACATAGACAAGTCCATCTCAGAAACATGGTGGTGTTTTCGCTCAGGCCGACCGTTCTGCTCAGAAGTATATAGGCAAGAAGTCAGATAATGAAGGCCTTTTTTTTTTCTTCTGAAAGTGAGAGTATAAGCGAACATTTACGAACTCAGTTCCTCCATCACTCTTAAACACATTAATAATGGAAGAGAATTGGCGTTCCAAAAAAGCCTCAAATTGGCAATAAACATCCCAAAAATCAAACTTGCGGCATAGTGGATAAAACCACGAGGGTTAGGAATGATCAAGGAAAATGACATAGTAGGCAAAACCATCAATAGATAAAATAGGAGAGGGTCCCCCATATATCACAATGAATCAGATCAAGTACCCTAGCAACACATTTATCATTTGTATAAAAAGATAAATGTTTCTGTTTAACCTTTCCACATGCTTCACAAAGGGTGGGTTTAGGCAGAACCAATGAGACATCTAAGGATCCAAAAGCACGCAAACCAGAAATAACGGAATGTGGAACATGACCAAGTCTAGCATGACAGATTCCAAAAGACGCACGCAACTTATTTGATTCCACTGTAGTCAACAAAGCAGATACACCAAAGTTACTATCCTCAATATGACTGTGATCAAGGTTTCCTTAGTGATTTTATGCGAAATAATAAATGAATGATCGTAAAAGCAGACAACAAGATTTAAATCCCACTTTAATTTTCTAATCGAAAGAATTTTTTTAGTGATATCAGGCACAATAAGCACATCATAAAGGGGCAAAGATTTAGAAATCCAAGAGTCACCAACATGGCGTAATAAGGAGTTTAGAACCATTTCCAACATAGACATGACCAGAACCATCATAGGGTATCACTTGATCAACAACAGTGGGAGATGATGCCATGTGTTTTGTAGTGCCATAATCCATAATCCATTTTGACCCATGCTGTTTAAATCTGCTTGAATTGGAAAATGCCAGAACCGCACTGGATAATTGTAGATTCCAAGAAAAAAAAACAATGAATAATTGTTGGCGATTCCAAAGTAAAAGGCTGCACAAAGTGGATGGTGGCAGCGAGCTGTGTGTGGTCAGAATTAATTATTGCCAGTGTAATAAAATTGCGCGTGGTATCCACGTGCTGAGAAGTAACTGCGCATAAAATTAAGGTGCCTTCCTCAATAACACGCACGTGAATAACATGCGCTAGCGAGACCCCGCTTCGTCGTGAGCACCGATGGAGGAAGAAGTGGTCAGAAACCCACCGGAGACAACTCACGATGAACACCAGACGCTGGAACTGGAAATGACCAGGGAAGATGATGAAAAAAACCAGAAGTCTCTCGACCGAGGATAATGAAGTCGAACTCGCTGGAGAATGAATGGCTGATCGTGAATAGGGAACCGAGACAGGGATTGCTACCATTAATCTCTGCCAGAGAATCGGTCGAACGATGGAGAACTAAGAGAAGAAGCCAAACATCTGAGGGCTAGGAAGAAGACGTCAGCAATTTGACTTGAAATAATTCGGAGGCTGCCGAAAATTGGCCAGAATCAGGTGATAACTTGTTGGCCAAAAAAATAGAGGGGGAGGCGGCCGAATAATAATAATATTTAGGATGTAGGGTTTAGGATTAGAAATTACTCTGATACGATGAAAGAATAATTTATCGTAATGATTATGATATTACTAAATGAAATAAAATGAATACAAAAGGTAGACTAGGCCTAGTAGAACTCTAGTCTAGTCATCAACCTAATCCATAATCAAATCAGACTAATCATCATATTGACTTATTCAAATAGGTACAAGCATGGATTACATCTCTTGAATGATGCTTTGAAACTCTCCATGCTTTCCGTAAGTTTTTTAATCTTAGAAGTTTTTTAGTTTTCTAGAATTGACATTTTATGATAGATTTATCTTTTTATGATTTTCATTGTATCAGCAGATGGGATTACTAAACATGTGATCGGGCTGGAGGATAATGTAGAATCTCCACCACCGAGGCCCTTAGGTGTGGGAGCTGAGGAAAATCAAGGGGAATGCTTACTCTCACGGTAGTAGAGCCCAAAGAAAAAGATGGGCTACTCAATTGAAAAATTCGTGAGGGAGGAGTTCTTTCACGAGTTTGTTTGATTGGATTACGGGTTAGAGTATGTGTACTAGCAAAGCAAACAGTCACTTCTTCCTAGTATGTCCTCTTTAATTGATGAGGAGGATGTGCCTCTTCTTGGGGGCACTTTAGGAAATAGAGGTAGTGCAGTGGGAGAATGAGCGGCCATTTTTTTTATATCTACTCTCATTGGGGCCTTTTATGGCCTAATTAGCACACAACTTGGGAGTTAAGTACCTACTCCCTCCTTCCCGGAATAAATGGCACAATGAAATATGGCTCAGTATTTTATGCAAGGTGGGATGACAAAGAATAATTGTGAAAAAGTAGGGATATTTTGGGAAATCTGTAGGGCCAGCTATAGAGTTGTTGGAGTTAAAAGCGTAGGAATTTTACAACATACTATTCTTTACCATTTTGGGTAAGAATTAAAGTGTGTCATTTCATGTGGGATGGACAAAAATAGAAAGTGTGTCAATTATTCCGGGACGGAGGGAGTATATATCTATGTATAGGTTCACTAATAATCAGTCGTAATTCTTCCTAAGGGAAGCTTTGTAGTTAAGCAAGCAATTTTTCTGTAATCCTTGGTTTTTGTACGAATTTAAGATCAATGAAGTACTTATTGATTATTTCATAATTCTTCTTTATTTCTATAGTATTAATGTTTTTCAGGGGATGCTAATGTTGCTTCACTTTTACCAAGTCTGTTCGGGTTATCTTCCTTATTTTAGAAGGTTATTATTTTAGTTGTTTTTCTTAGAATATTTTATAGGTTATCGTAATTTTATGGTGTTACTGCGCGGGGCAGGGAATGCCAGCTTATTGATAATAATTAGTGCTCAGTGCGCATCTTACGAACCACGACCCTCTTCCTAATAACGCTTCGATGCGTTATTCCTATATCCGTGTTTCACTGTCCACGTATGTAGTACGCAACACTAGCTTTTAGATTTCTTGTAAGAATCTTGTGTAACCCTTCACTCAAACCATTTAATCATACCATTCTTGAATTTACTGACTTTGTTTTTTGTCCATCTACTTTTAATGTTCCCAGTTCCATGGCTAAGTGATATATATGATATTGACCTCGATGTAAGAATTCCTTAATTATGTCACTTATTGACATGCTTAATTCAACACAAGATTATGCTGGAGCCATGCCTCTCCATAAAAATCTAATCGGAGAGATCGATCTTGGGAATATACTCCATCTTTCTTGATCAAAGTAGTGATAAAGCCAGGGAGATCCTTTTTTTTCCGTATACACGGCTTTAAGCATTCTCGAAATTATGTTGAACCTTGGGTTTATCTTCACCCCCTCCATCACGTAGTAGAATAGCATCAAATTACCGATGGACGATTTACATGTGTGCCCACCCATGGGCAATATATTCAAGAAAATCCACTCATAAATGAGCCTCTCCTCAACCGTTAAAATGCAAATATCATAGCTCTCCGCTGGGCCCACGTTACTTCCATTTCTATGGGAGTATTTTCTAGCTATAGCTATGGGGTCTAATGAGGTGGCTTTGGTGACTGATAGCCAACTCTGTTGGTGATAGATTTCTAGGATGCCAATGAGAATTGTCGAGTCTCAATTTCTCCGGGGAGGTGTAGGGGCAATCTTGGACCGCATTAATTGTGTACATAGAAACCACAATTGTTTGCCCATTGACCTTAGTTACATCACAATTATTCATGCTTCATCCCAAATTATCATAAAATTGAATCACCTCATCTACATACACATTATTCTCCAAGCATAACAATTTCTCAAGGTGTTGATCTTTGAAACGGTTTAACAAGTAACGTAGTGATGTGACGTCAAATGCATGTATTTTCTGAGGCATTTAACATCTTTTTTGTTATCTTTTTGTTGGAAGATTGCTAG
>JAULKK010000001.1:7486468-7497295 GCA_032355705.1 Rubia peregrina | reverse complement strand
CACCGAGGTCTGATACGTCGGCCTCTACCCTTGCTCCGTCGTTGAGCTTGTTCACCAGCCGGTAGCCTCTGTCCTCGATCCGTGCTCCCCCGCTTGGCTCGCCGGTCAGTGGTGGCTCGCCGGAAGACATCGAGGCCAAACTTGGAAACAAAAACTTCCTCACCCTACAACTAAACTACAATACAGCAAGATAAAATGAAGTGACAAAAGGAACATAAGAAAACATCGAGGGGCGACTACTGGCCCGTGGCGGTGGCGGTAACCTCCCCAAAGCGAGGGTCTAGACTGTGTCTCCTCGGTTGACTTCCTGGAGAAGGAGTAGTTGAGTTACCAGAGCGAGAAAAGTCGAATGCGTGCCCTGTATTGGGAATTCAACCCGTGATTCAAACAACGTTAAATCATCCTATAAGTGGAAAAAGATAAAATAAAAAAACATCCAAGAATTAAAAAAATGTGTCAAAATAAAATAATTGTAATGTGGACTCATCAACCAGTTAGGTTAATGCCAAGCTCCTGCGGAACCCTCTCTCGCTGCGGAACCTCTCTCTCCTACTTCCGCTTTCTTTGAACGCAGGTACGCTCCGATTTTGATTTTGCGTTGAATTTTGCACCTGGGTTTCCATTTCTAGCTTGCCGCCTGACCAGAAATCCGGCTCAGCTGGTAAATTCTTGAATCTGGACAGCGTTGATCATAAACGAGGAAAAGAAAAGGACAGCGCAAGCCTTGAAACTCTACAGAGCTTGTAATAATCTGAAGGACTTGCGGTGAATGTATTTGACTGTTGGAGTTATCGGGTTGTTAGCACAGGGTTTCAACCACCAGAAATGGGAGGGCTTTCGGTAGGGGAGAGGCATTTTATAAAGGGCGGAATTGAACAAGACCTGCGCACCGATGGTCGAAAACGCCTAACGTACCGCCCCATTTACGTCAGCGTTGGCGCCATTCCTCAGGTTTGCCGTCCTCAACTCTCTCGTTGATTTTTGGAAGTTTATTTACTACTACATAATTTGGTTTCTTTTCCTGTATAATAGGCCAATGGTTCTGCTAGAGTTAAGATGGGTGCCACTGATGTGATCGCCAGTGTGAAGGTATCTTCCCCTATGATTTTATTTACTTGCCAACTGCCTGTGTCGGTGTAACGGTATGACTGTCATTTTGTAATTGTAGGCTGAACTCGGAAAACCCAGTGCGTCCTACCCGCACAAAGGGAAGGTTTTTATTAATGTGGATTGCAGTCCCACAGCTGAGCCAGCTTTTGAGGTAGATTCCACATGTCATTGCTCATTCGTCCTAAACTACAAAGAATAGGAGTATTCTTAAGCCACTGCATCTGTTATATTTTCAATATATATGTCAGTATGTTAATTTTTCTGTACTTCGTCTTTGATTTTTTTCCCCTCTGAACAAACTCTACTTGTCTTCGTTGACTTTGAGCTTTCCATAGGCATATAAAGCTTCCCAGTGTCTAGTTTCTTCCACCGACAATATCCGAAGACTAATCACTAATCGCGATGTTGTTGAGTTTTTAGTATACTGCATTTGCCGGTCTAGCTATTCAAGGTCTTACTCTTAGTCATATAAAAATGTGAATATTTGTTATTTTAGTATCACTCTATACCATGGTATAACTAGTTCAAAAGTATAGTTCATGATAGGAATGGTGTGAATCAAGAAAATACATCCATTTTTTTATCAGTTTGATTAGGAGGGGAGGTGGGCCATCTTCTCCTTTAAACATTTAATATCTCTTCAATGCTTACTCTGCACAATTCATAACTATGTTATCAAAACTGTTCACAAAATCTTTTTTTATGAAACACCCAAAGGTGGGGGTTAAGTTGGCTCCCCAGGCCTACAAAAAATTAGAATTCTACAAAAGGATACCTGTTTAAAAGATAATAAATACACTTTGTAAGTGAAAATCAACCTTCTTCAGTACGAGAAACAAAAGCCAACAGTTGGATTATGTGTGATTCTATGAATCATAACTGTCTCATACAGTTATATCTATCTATCTATCTACGTATGCATGTGCGTGCATGTGTGTGTGTGTGTGTGTCTCTCTCTCTCTCTCTCTCTATATATATATATATTCTCTGGGTACTTCATAGTGTGTCATCCTCATTTTTGGAGTTACTCGATTACCGTTAGAAAGTTTTTTAAAACAGAATAATTATCATTTTAACTAGCAATGAAGTATATGACATAATGACAATCAGCAGAGTCACTCTACTATTTGAGCTTCAATATGAGTTATAGTAGTTGCTGTGTTACAGTCACTTCACCTCCCAGTTTTGGTTTGTTGGATCTTTCCTTTACTATCTTTTTTCATGTAGGGTCGAGGAGGGGAGGAGTTGTCCTCAGAACTGTCTACAGCTCTCCAACGCTGTTTCTTGGGTGGAAAAAGTGGTGCAGGTACATCTGAAAAGAAGCAATATTGTAATACTTAATTACTGAGATTACATTAGGAGATGTAAATCTTAGGTTATACATGTATTTTGTTTATAGGTGACCTTAATGCCTTTGAAGTTCTTTCTCAGGGGCTGGAATTGACCTCTCATCTCTTGCAATTGTTGAGGGAAAAATCTGTTGGGATCTCTACGTTGAAGGCCTTGTAGTTAGTTCTGATGGTAATCTCTTGGATGCCTTAGGAGCTGCAATCAAGGTATATAAATTGTTTCTGTCCTGGCATGATAAAAATCTGCTGAATAATGTGAAGTGGAAGTTCAGTTCACAATTGTATATAAATGCTGAGACATCTAATAGTACAATGGTTAATGCAAGGTTAGATTTCCTATACGAGGTTGAAGTATAGGATTAATATGTGCGACTAAAGAATAAAGATTTACTTCTGTCTTTGAAGGAATTTGATATTCTATATAATTTATTTATTTATTTTTATTTTAAGGCTGCCTTGAGCAATACAGCTCTTCCAAAAGTCCAAGTTACTTCAACTGCCACTGATGAGCAACTTGAAGTTGACATAAGTGATGAAGAATTTTTACAATTTGACACAAGCGGATTCCCTGCTATTGTTACTCTTACAAAGGTAGAGAAGTTGCACTCTTTAAGTACTTTTCTTGCATGTTTATATCTGGGCACTGTAAATATATTGTGTCTAATTCGTAGGTTGGTAGGCACTATATTGTTGATGCAACTTCAGAAGAAGAATCTCAGATGAGCTCAGCTGTCTCAGTTTCCGTGAACCGGAAAGGGCGTGTATGTGGACTGACAAAACGAGGTGGTGCTGGCCTAGACCCAAGTGTCATATTTGATATGATTTCTGTCGCCAAACATCTAAGTGAGCAGTTACTTAATAAGTTGGAATCTGAGATGGCTGCAGCAGAAGCCTATGAAGAAGACGAGTTATGAGAAGTATTCTTAGCATTGAAATAGGTGTAGTTGTTCAGCTGTGTTTGTTGTGCATCATAGTACTTGTGAAAGATGAAACAAAACAAGTCCAAAGAGTCGTCACCTCTGCATAATCTGTGTTGCTCGTACTCATATACTGTGTTTTGAATGGGATTCGTACGGTACACCACTAACTCTTAACGTTTGGTATAGAAGAATTGCCGTTTCTTTTCTTTAGATTTCGCTCTTCGGAATCTTGAAATTGATACTGCTCTTTCTTAGTTTAAGATTTTAACGTTTGTTTTCAAAAAAAATGAATTAAAAGTTTCAATGCTTCTTTCGGAATCATTAATGCTCTTTCAACTGTTTTCTCTGTGTCCTGGAACCTTGGTGTTCTAGGTTTATCCGATCTAACTATTGATCATCTGATGGTCATTTTTGTAAACTTAGGATAATAACATATGTGAGCGCACGCACATATATACTATATTGGGCATTGCACAACTGTACTTTGTGCACTTATGGCCCGCGCCAAAGAACTTGTTAAATGGGAAGCAGTAAACTTTATTTGTCCAGTAGAAGTGGTACAGAGGTCAGAACATGGAGGAGAATGGAATGACACAGAAAATTGTTGTCCACAATCATGTCTGGAATTTGAGCAACTTTGAGAGTAGGTGAACTAAAAAGGCGGGAAAAAGAGGCAAGATCGTAACGAAATTAAATTCATCTTGGATGTGGTCATGGTTGAATCATTGTTTGAAACATAAAAAAAGTATAGCATTTTAGAACACGTGGAAAATCGATGTTCATACAAAACTTCGTGACCATCAGCATTTACTTCGTTGATTATATCTTGAAGCTGAATGTCACTGGGATCGTGTCCCAAATACATCATCGGAGTCGGAACTTCCCCGGTGATAATATAACCGAAAGTTAAATATGGAAGAAAGTCACTGAAATTGGGCGTATTTGATACAGAGATATAGACAACCAATCATTGTAACATATGCATCTCCAATGCTAAGGGGGTCGTGAGTAAAAATAGGAAACATTTGTCAACATTTTATTATGCGTCAACATGACGTGGACATGAGAGGCTTGATTAAGATTTTCTTTTGAAATTTCGCACTCCAATGCAAGAGCGCCAGTTAACATCACTTTAGTGTCAACTTTTTTATTATTTTCTAATCAAAATTATTCAATAATAATTATATATATATATACTAGCGGGAGTCATACAGCACATTGCGCGGTGTTGTTGGTTACAAATTTTAGGATAAATTTTTGTGTATGTTTTTACATTTCACATTTGAATTGGAAACAAATAGTTTTGTTGAATTCTAAAGTTAAATTATCTGAGAAAAACTATAAAGGACAAAGTGCAAAAATATCCTCATATTTTGTCATAAAGTTAGGATTATTTGACATTTTATTGTCTTGTAAGGTTATATTAACACTTTTAGATTAAGGTTAGGGTTAGAAGTGTAAAAATTCCAATATATAATGTTAGAAAACTGTGAATTAAGTTTAATTATAGTTCTTAATCTCTTTGGTTTTACAATTAGAGTTTCTACTTATTAAACTTGGAAGGGCCAACAATAATGCTGGCAAAAATGTTTTTACATCACTTGCTCTTCTGAGGACAAAACCCATCAACATAACTTTTTATCTAGCAGGAAACTCAAACATTAATGAATCATTTTCAAGTTGTTCATATTTTGGTTCTACAGTCTACAGAGCAAAATTGCGGGATCAACTTCCTAGTCCTATGATAACACCACGTATAAGCCTCTTCTCAAAGGATATACAGCACTAAAACAAATATAAATCCAAGAGGAAACTCATTCGAGCTCTTGGAGAACTCTCTTCTTATGGAAGGCCTCTTTGGGCCTGACAATACGCTTAACCTCAGGGAGATGCTTATAACGATTCATTCTCTTGGTAAAACCACTCTCAATTGTTTTGATGCCTCTGCTTTCCAAAGTCTAATGTTGGTGTTGTCGCTCCCTAAAATAATATAGCTTGCATCGCAACTAAACTTGACACAGAATACTCTTTGTATTCTTTTAGCATGATAGATTTCCCAACTATGGCCGCCATTGTACTGGAATATCCGCATTGTACTCTCAACGCTCAACTCGAACACGTATGTATATCCCTGGTGTAGATTCTCAATGCTCACATCCCTGCCCCTGTCGAGAACCAAAAAAATACCACCAAATGCTAAAACCTAAATCTGATAAGGCTACAACAATAGAATAGGATACTGCAATTTTTAATAACCATAATTATCATAATATCGATTAAGATCTTATGATCCTACGATCCCACCCTACAACTTGCTAAACAAACATTTTAGTGTTTAAAAAGATCCTTGCCCCTGTCAAAAACCAAAAACACACCCTCAAATGCTAAATCCCGTCAGCCCTGTAAAAACAGCTGCTAATTACATCTGTAATAACCATAGCTATCAGAATCTGACGATCCTACAATTACATAATCCTCGATACAAAACATTTTAAAGGAAAAAATATAATCCCATTCAAACAATCCTGATCATACGTAAAAATAGCTGTGTAGGATCTCGTTTAGATTCGGATGATCCTACGATTCTACATTAAAAAAATTAAAGGAAAACTACAATCCTGATCCCAAATAAAAAAAACGATCATGTAGGATTTCGATTAGATTCGAATGATCCTACAATTCTATAACCCTTGCTAAAACACATTTCAAGCAAAACTGCAATCCTATCCTAGCAATCCCGATCCTATATAAGAAACGATCATGTAGGATCTCAATTCCATAAATATTGGTAATAACAAGCTAAAAGCAAAGGTGATAATCAAAATCACCAACAATCTTAAAACTACACGACCTTGTATAATCAAAATCGTCGCCTAAACAGTAAAACAATGAACCCCGGGAAGCTAAAACACATCAAAACCCAAAAAGTCCCTAATTCACAATAAATTTCAAAGAAATTCTTGACTGTTCCACATAAATATTAAATCTTTGAGAATAAGTTTGAGAACAAGTACCATTTGAAAGCCTTCATGGGTTTGATAAGATTGACAATATTGGCATAATTGTTGATGAGTTCTATAATCCGTTGTTTGACAACCCCAGGTTTGAACGGTTGCCAGCAAATGTCTCTTTTCATAGGAACACTATCTTTAGTTAACCACCAATTGTAGGATTTAAAAAAAATCATTAGTCAATAAGTAACAGACCATAACAAGAACAACACAAAGTATACATCATGGTACAAGATACTCCATTCACGTCCGGTTTCTATGAGTAAAAGAAACATGGCCACAACATAAACATACACAAAGTACACATCAACGTAACAATACAAGATACTTCATCTATTACACAAAGCCAAGAAAAAATTATCACAAGGTTACAACGATCCTTATGACATATGAAGAAATGAACCAATCTAAGAACCTTGAAAAATAAAAACCTTAAAATACCAACACCACCATCATGCTTACATGTTGTTACAGGTGCTGAAGCATTCAGGTAAGTGAAGATTGCTCTAGTGTAGCACTCCTAATCTAAAAAATTCAATGAGTAGTGCTCATAGAATCTAGATGGATCAAGATTTCATTCATTATTCATCTTCATCACCATAATTATCAACCACTCCTTCTCAAGTGCTGAGAAACAGGATACCCTTTGAAGAAACCCAACAAAATGCTTTCAAGATCTTCAACGGAATACTTGATGTAGTTCTCATGTAATATTTTCAGCCTACTAAAGTGAACTGAACTAAAATTAAACATAGTAAAAAGTAGGAATAATGGAAGAAAATTGAGCTACTTAACATCAATAAAAAATAATACTAAAATCAAATGAATTGATATGAACCGAAGTGCATATAATTAACTTGGAAAGATTCAGTTTTGGCTAACTTACCATTAAAATACTTGATGTAGGTAATCTCTAATTGATCACTGCTGCAATACATCTCTTCCGTACTTAGTGCATTGACCTCTTCTTGCGGCATCACCCCTTTGTGTCAATTAAACCATCATCTAATCTTGATTTCATGACATCTGTAACATTTCCATAAATAATCGAATTGCAGGCTAATCAATCACATCCCGAAGACGACTCCATCTTTCCACTCTAGAAGGTAAAGTACCATTCGAGATACTAACTTAATCTAGTCTCAATGCTAACATTATAGTCAAATCAATGCTTACAAACCAACCTATAAAGAGATGAATGGGCAAAAACTCGAACTGTGAACATTAGTAATCGATGTGAATGGATTGTTTACTAAATTATACACTTCTTGAATGGATTGCTTACCAACATAATCTACTAAGGCGAACATCATGCACTTCTAGTTCGACGCATCATGAAGGATTGATACAGAAATTGGTTTCAATCTAAAACTTGATCGAAATTGCTGGTCAAAACTTGATCGAAATTGCTGTTCAAAACTTGATCGAAACACCCCAAATTTATTCCGAGGGTTTCATTTTTGAAATATTTTAGATCTAGCAGTGTGTTTCAACCAGAAGGATTGAAAAAAAAGGATAATGCAATTGAAAATTTGGGCTTCTTCCAAATTATCTCTTTCCTTCTTCTTTTTTTAAAAGAAAAACCTCTATTTTTCTTTCCCGTAGAAAGTTGGTTTCATGTCATTGGAGTCAGGTCGGTTATACGTTCACATGTGCTTTGAGAAAATATAGTCCATGACTAAAAAAACTTAATCTTCCTGTTAAATGTAAAAGAAAGTCTTGGACCAAACCTGAAGAATTAGGCACGCTAGAGCAATATCTCAAAATATGCCTATACATAAAGTAAGAATGCACACTAACCATGCATTAACAATCAGTAATACAACAATGTGATAGAAAAATACAAGGAAAATAATGCAACAAGATACAGAGTAAAAGGGGTGCAAGGTATGCATTCAAAAGCTCGCATAGATTCGATCCTATAGTACATTGACATCACATATTCCAATTAGCAACTGAACCAACATGAATATTATAAATCTATCGCAACAACGAACGCAAAAATGTGCCGAGTAGAATCCTTATTATATAGAATAGTAGGGCAGTGCTCACAAATTTCAGAAACATGGATAACACTTGTCTGTCAAAGAAGAACACAATAATAATTTGAGTACACAAGTCAAACTAATCATTCAGAACCTCTAGAACCAATGTACTTGAAGAGATGTAATTCAAACGCAACATTTTCATCTAGAATATGATGGAAAATAAGCACACTGCTCCCTTTCGTCACTTTTTTAACACTGCAATACTGGGAAAGAGCGATGACATATATCTCCATTCTATTCAGGTACTCGGAATGATAACCTCTTTAATATGTTTCAAACGACACAGCTCCCCATGGCTCTTGGTTGTTCTGCTTCGGGAGTGGCAAGTTAACCCACTAACATTATGATAATATATAACATTTAAAAAAGGATATAACAAAGAAGCAGTGGAAATGGATTGCAATGAAGGAGGCACATTTAAAAAACAGTAGGAATGATAGGATGGAAGATTTTATGAAGCTGATTAAAAGAGTTTAATAGTTTGTTAATCCCCAAAGGAAACCAACATCTGACCAGAAAGGAAACAGTCAAAGTTGGTGCAAAAAAGTAAGTGATAACTGTTTTGGGGAGAGAAAATTAAATTATTACAACACTCGATAATTGAAGAATAAAGAAAAGCAGTTTACATGCAAGGTACTAATGGTTATTGAAACCTAAAAATTGATATGAGCTATGGAATTCTAATACACAAGCCATGGGAAAGAATAACATACCAACAGTTGAAGATCATGTCGAAACAAAACCTCATTATAAGATCATGTTGAAATCAAACCTCAAAGAAAAGGGCATACATGAACCCAAAACAAAATTTACATCATCTCCGCCAGGTTGATCATGTTGCTAAAAACCCGAGCTTAAATACAATAATTTACATGCACAGTAAAGACAAATAGCAGACCATCCGGAATAGTAATATAAATAATATAAGACTAAATCGATCCAAATGAGGTTAAACATACTCGTGGAAACATTTAGCAACGCCAGCGCTCCCTGGTCCTGAATCGCCAAGTGCAACAAGAGGAGATGGTAAAATATCATATAAGTAATTGGAATAGCAGCATCAGCAACTTTACTGATATACAAAATATGAATATACATGAAATGTAGAAGTTATAGACATAGTTAACTACTTACAGAAAATTTAATCGGTATATCTCTATAGATTTACACATACAGAAACAGTCAAATTTCTTGTGTCAATCTCTATTCATTTTCAAACACAGATAGTACTAAACACACCATTATGGTACCTCAAGAATATCTATTTTAATTCTATCTCTATAATTACACACACATTATCAAAGGGGTGAAATACCATTTTAAAAAACTAATTAAACTTTTGCTTGTAAACAAAAGCCTCTCTATTCTTCAACCCTATGATCATCATAAGCACAAGTAGTCTAAACAGAGAAACAACACAAAATAACAAAACATACCAAACTTTGGCAAGGATAAGGTAGAGAGGCCAATTTTTTTATATATTGCAAATGGCATCCCCATTCGATTGCAAACTCGAACTGGAAGTTCCATTTTGGAGAGCCTTCCCGCCATTAGTTTTTGCACCCGATTTCGCAGTATCCCAACACTCTTCCTCATCCCATCAGAATGAGACCCCTAACAGTAAATTACAGGCTCTGAGACAAAATTGGATATATTGTTTTCCTAGTGAACCAGCACTAAACAGTGTTCCACAATCATTGAAACCGAATGAAGAAATTCACCGCGAGACATGATTAAATAACTTCACCTAGCAAAATCCCCTTTAAACCATAACTTCACCGTAGCAAGAGCATGGCATTCGGAACAAAGCAAATGACGTAGAATTTGGAATTAGGGACGTAGAATTTGGAATTAGGGATGAAGAATGGAACAAAAGCAATCGACGAAGAATTGGGAACGAAAAGTGGAAATTGGGGACGAACAATGACACGAAATCAGTCAACGAAGAATTGGGAACGAAAAGTGGAAATTGGGGACAAAGAATGACATTAAAGCAATCGATGAAGAATTGGGAACGAAAAGTGAAAATTGGGGACGAATAATGGCATGAAAGCAATCGATTATTTTGGGAACTAAAATTGTCTCGACGACGTCTAGATTGGTAGGGAAATAACAGAAGAGAAACAGAGAAGAGGAGAAAATTCTTCGACAGAAAGGTGATGAAGAAGAACAGAGTATGGTTATGAAGAAGAGAAACCGAGAAAAGAAGATGATCTTTTCGGCAGAACGACATCGTTTTCACAAAGTAGGAAAGTCAAAAAATTTAGTGAAATATCCCTGGTTGATATCAATAACAAACAATCTTTATTATATGGTGCTTTGTGATAATATATTTTATTTCCTTTATTTTAAATAAAATTAAGATTTAATAATTGAATATTCTAATTTC
>JAULKK010000001.1:7455076-7466600 GCA_032355705.1 Rubia peregrina | reverse complement strand
GAATTCTCATTATAAGTGTCAAAAGCGACAAAGTTGCTCTCAACTCTAATAATAAGAATTCGAGGTAAAACAGAGTCGTCAAAGCATCAAAGTGTACCAAAATGAATACAAAAATATCCCAAAATAACCATATAAAATGGACACATCACTGCTAGATTCTCATAGCTTGGAACAACAGATGCAGTGGAATCATTCAACAAGATGTACCAGAAGGGAAGCTTGAGGGATTACCATGAGAGTTTTAAGGAACTGAAAACACTCATGATTGGTAAGAATCCAAAACTTTCAAAAGAATATTTTATATCCAGTTTCATGAGTGGTCTTAAAGATGAGCTTAAACCTATGTTGAAAATGTTTAAACTGGGAAATCTTAAGGCTACTATTGAATTAGCATTACTACAAGAGCAACACCTGGATTTATTAGGGGGAAAGGCTAAGGGATTCAATATACATGGGAGTAGTAATCATCTGATTCAGAATATGTCTAATAGACAGACTAGGGATAAGGTAGTGTGGAAACCAACTGAGAGTAAGAATGTTTCTGGCACTGTAAGGAGAGTTTCTCCACCGGAGATTTAGTTTAAAAGAGATAATCATCTATGTTTTAAATGTGGAGAGAAATATGGGCTAGGGCACCAGTGTACGTTTAGACAACTAAATTGGATAAACTCACAAACTGAGGAAACTTATGAGGGAATTTTAATTGTGGAAGAAACTAAGGAACTCCTAGAACACTTTGTGCTTAACTCAATTGGATGTAATAGGAGGGTTAACACTATAACTTTGTATGGGAGAATCAAGGGCATGAAGGTGAGCATTCTGTTTGACACTAGTAGTAATGAGAGTTTCATTGATCCTGATATAGTGAAACCCTGTTGTTTGGAAGAATGTAGAGCTAGTTCATTTGTGGTGACTGTGGCCAATAAAGATCAAATTTGTGGTGCTACTATATGTCCTAGGGTGCAGTGGAGTGTGCAGGTTCACAATTTCTTTTATGATCTAACATTGAAAGAGAGATAGATATTATCCTAGGAATTAACTAGATGAGATTATTTAGTCATATATCTTTTAATTTTGCTGATCATCATAACACTTTCTTCAGTAAAGGCAGTAAATGGACTTTGCATGGACAAGATGAAGCGGTATTACTTAAACTGATTATAGGAGCTGAGGCTAAACAACTATTTGAACAGAAGAAAAGAAGATTGTATCAGACATCTTTTTATGATGTAGTTGATTCTGATATGGGGAACAGGGAGTCTAGTACAAAGCTGAGGCATGATGCAAGTATGAAATATCAGAGGAACCAGTTTATGCCTGATGTTGCTAATTGCAGGATGATGAAAAATGGGGATGAGCAAGAGTTTGGAAGAGTGAATGAGCCTGAGGATCGGGAACTTCACTAGTTACTGAGCAGGTATAATGTTGTCTTTGATACTCCTAATACATTACCTCCTTCTAGACACATTGATCACCGGATCAACTTGAAAGCAAATGCAAGAGCATTCAAGATGAAGCCATATAGATATACACATGCCTTGAAGGGGGAAATTGAGAAACATGTTGATGAATTGCTAGAAAATAAGGTGGTTAGGCACAGCAAAAGTTCATTTGCCTCACCAGTGCTGCTTGTGAAGAAAAAAGATAATTCATGGAGGCTTTATATAGACTATAGGAAATGTAATGATATGACAGTGAAGGATAAGTTTCCTATGCCAATTATTGATGAGCTTTTAGATGAACTACATGATTCTAAATTCTTTTCCAAGTTAGATTTGAGATCTGGTTATCATCATATCAGAGTTAGTGAAAGTGATATACATAACACAGCCTTTTCAACACACCATGGCCATTTTGAATTTTTGGTGATGCCATTTGGATTAACTAATACACCTTCCACTTTTCAGTCACGCATGAATCAAGTTTTCAAGAACTAGTTGAGAAAATCAGTGCTTATACTTTTTTATGACCATTTTGGTTTATAGCAAAACATTGGCAGATCATTTGAAACACTTGGAGACTGTATTGAGCATTATGGAACAACGTCAGTTATGCCAAGAGATCAAAATGTGTTTTTTCTAAATCACGGGTTGAATATTTGGGTCATATTATCACAGTTGGGGAGTTAGAATGGATCAAAGTAAAGTGAAATGTATTCTAGACTGGCCAATGCCTAAAACTAGCAAAGAACTCAGATGGTTCTTGGGATTAGCAGGATGCTACAAAAGGTTCATATCCTCTTTTGGATTTATCTACACGACAATGCATGATTTGTTGAGGAAGAACTCATTCCAATGGAACCCTCTAGCCACATAAGCTGTTAACAAGCTAAAGAATGCTATCACATCAGCACCTATGTTGAAAATGCCAGAGTTTGATAAAACCTTCACTATTGAAACTGATGTCAGTGATCAGGGGATATGAGCTATACTACCACAGAATAATCAGTCAATTGCATTTCTCAGCAAAGCACTGTGCCAGAAAAATAAGGGGCTCTCTACTTGTGAAAAAAAATTATTAGCAATTGTGATGGTTGTAGAAAAGTGGAGACACTAGTTGGTTGGAAGCCACTTTATTATCAAAATTGATCATCAGGATTTAAAGCATTTATTAGATAAAAAAATTACACCATGCTCTATAGCATAAATGGATCGTAAAGCTAATAGGATATAATTTTGAGATTCAATACAGAAGAGGAGTGGAAAATAAAGCTGCCGATACCTTGTTTAGATTACCAGGCATCTCAGGAATGCAAACTATTCAGGAAAATGATATAGAAGAAGGTTCTGAGAATGTTTTGGAAGGCCAAACTGAAGGGGATCAGGTGATCAGTCCTCAGCCTGTGTTTGATGCAGGGATGGTCAGTACCATTAGCACACTACAAGCATCTAGAATTGCACAATTAGAAAGAAGCTACCATGAGGATGAGGTGAGACAGGAATTGATTGCACAAGTTGTACTTAATGCTGATATGACATCAGAATATCAATATATACAAGGCATTTTAAAGAAGGGAAAGACGATTTATGTGGGGACTAATGGGAATGTTAGAAAAGACATCTTATCTTATGTGCATGCTTCTACAATAGGTGGTCATTTTTGCCAATCTGCCACCATTAGGAAAGTAATAAAAATGTTCACTTGGCCAAGGATCAGAAAAGATATCATAAAATTTATCCAGCATTGTGAGATTTTTCATAAAAATAAAAATGAGCACTGTCATCCACCGGGTTTACTGAAGCATATTACAATTGATTTTGTGGAAAAACTACCACGATCCAGAGGCTTAGACACTATTTTAGTAGTTGTTGATAGATTGACAAAGTATAACCATTTTGTGGGTCTAGCACATACATTCTCTGCTCAAACTGTGGTTGATATATTCTTTTCAGAGATTTATAAGCATCATAGTTTACCTGACTCTATAGTCAGTGATCGAGACAAGATATGTCTCAGTTCTTTTTGGCAAGAATTATTCACTGAGCTGGGAGTTTCATTAAACTTAAACTTTGCTTACCATCCACAGAGTGATGGACAAACTGAGAGAATTAATCAGGTTTTAGAGACCTTTTTGCGATGCTTTTGTGGAGATAAACATGATTCCTAGAGTACTTGGTTAGGAGCACCAGAGAGATGGTATAATACCACATTTCATTCTAGCATTGGGTGACACCATATGAGGCCTTATTTGGTGTTAAACCATTAGCATTAACATTTGGAGCATTTTCATATTTTTTATTTCATGTTGCTTAGGACATGATGCAACAAAAGGTTGTTGTTAATACTCTATTGCAACAGCATTTACACAAGGCACAAGGAAGGATGAAAACTTTTGCAGATCAGAAGAGAGTTGAAAGGGAGTTTGCAGTTGGAGATTATGTTTATTTGAGGATCCAAAAGTATAAACAGAAGACACCCAGTGGACAGGTAAATATGAAGCTAGCCCCTATATCCTTTGGTCCTTTCAAAATACTACAAAGGATTGGAGCAGTTGCATACAAACTACAATTGCCAAACACAGTGAAGATACATCCGGTATTTCATGTGTCATTACTGAAGCAACATGTTGCCAGCCCTCCAACCAGTACAATAGTTCTGCCTCCTGAGGATTTGGATGAATCATTACCACTGTTTCCCAAGAAAATCTTGCAGCGCGGTTTGCTCCAAACTCAAAATGATCAAAGGGTGCAATGATTAATTGAGTGGTCCAACTTACCACCAGAAGAAGCTGCATGGGAAGACATTTTAGTGATTCAAACTTTGTTTCCAACCTTCAAGTTTTAGCTCGAAATCTGCTTTTGTTTCGGTAGCTGGTAACTTGAGGACAAGCTGAGGGAGGGGAATGTCATAACAGAAGGGATATTTTAGTGAATTTTTTTGCTGTTATGGAAAGTTACAGCTCAAACAGTTGGCTCGTCTAACTGATTTCTTTGGCAAATTGCAGCAGTTGCAACTTGCAACTGAGAATAATCAAGCACAAAAGAGGTGGTTTTAGAGTTAGTTATAACTAATTTCCGGCCACTGCATTGAGGGGGGATTAGCATATATAGTTTTGGATATTCAGTTGTGATATTTAACTAGTTTTTTTATATGGAATATGTACACTCTTTTGAAGAGTTCATCCTCTCTTTTCTTCAAACTTTCTTAATCTAATCCTTCTCTTTTCGTTTCTGTCATGTTCTTGTTTCTTTGCCAATTTACAATTCAATCCTACCTAAATCCTTCCATTTACAACATTGTAACATATTGTATAAAATAAAGTTCTAATCTCTGTTTCGCTACCTTCATTTTCGCTAATTGATTGATACACGTAAAGTATACTATATACAAACATGCAGTGTAAACGCTTATTTTAGACCTTCTAATCTTTAAACAAATCATTTTATTATTAATGTAATTAATGAAGTGATTTGATATTTGTTTTTATTTATTGCAACAAGTTCCTACAATTCTAAAAATCTATTAAAATATATTTCAAAATAAAAATAATTATAATCCAACCTTAAAAATTATTGAAACGGGATCTTCTATGATTAGTCTAACCGTTAGATCTAACGATAGATTTTCTCGAAACATAAAAGCCTTTATTTGAGACCAAAAGTTCTTAAGAAATTCCTTTCCTCTCTTTGTTTAGTCATCATATGATGGAGCCTGCCAGCATTTTATTCCAATAAATTAACAGAGAAGAGGCCAAAGTATACGAGATTGAAGGTTGGCTTGACATTCCACTCAAGCAAGTGCTGAGGATGTACACTTGGCAGCAAATCTAAATTATGTCTCCAAATATGCCTGTCAGTAAGAATCAAGCTGTGGAACTGCCCTCATCTTTCTGCTGATAAAAAGGATTCATAAGTTTGCACTCTAGGCTTTGATTCTGGTAGCTTAAGTTCTTCCATAAAGGTCATTGACATCTTTGTGAAATCTTCCTTATGCAGCCGTTTCCATTCCTGAAGTACAAATACATGCCAAAACATGAAGGCAGCTGCGCAATTTCTCAAGGACATCTCAGAAACATAAAATATGCACACTGATAAGCTATTCGATGCAAAAATTAGCAATAAAATGCAGTTAGTAGGTTGCCGAAGAATGAAACTCTCAGTAGGACAAACCAAAGGGAAATTTTAGTCTCACAATTCCAGGCACCAGCTACACACAGAGCTAAGCAAAACTGCAACAGAACTCTGTTGACCAAATGAATTCAAAACACGATAACAAAACATTTCATTGCCTACCTTTCTCTTTTTACATTTTCTTGAATTCATATCCCACCATCAGGGTTCATTATTCCAACTATTACCTTTTGACTCATAATACGCTTTTCACAATTCTTTTTTTGTCGATTTCTAATTGAGGTAATCAATTCCAAATCAACAGCTTACAAGGGTATCCTTAGTGTTTTTATTTTTTCAATTACATTATTTGGGTTCAATTCTGGTTAATTTACTACCTCAATCCACCTATCTGGAGGTATGTATAACACTAAGATTCTAGTTCAATTTCACGTCACACAAATCCTCAAAAACAATTTGACAGTCTTCAGCAAAATGTCACAAACAGCAACTGTGACAGGCTTCTCAAGGGAGTATGGCCTTTAAATGAAAACTAATCTTTTTTTTAACTCAGTTAAATTGATTCAATTTGTTATGATCAATTTAAAATTATCAAACATGATAAAAGTACGATTTATTCCGCAGTTTTTTATTCACTAATGCCAAAACAGACATTATACCTAATTATAGCAATTATTAACTTTCAAAGAAACTTCAGCAGTAACTAAACAATTGTGTTCCAACCACGTCACAATGAAAATGTGTGCAACTTTATTCAGACGATGTTCCCAATCATGCAATCCCAGCACCTACTCAAGTTACTAGAAACCTGAAACTAATCTCGAAAACACAATATGGGAATACACATTTGGGCCATTTAAAGCTCCATTCAGTAAAATATGTGAAGCATATAGACAATTATGACATAGGGAAAAACTGTCTATAGAACTTCCCATATGAGGACAGGGAACCATGATTTTGTTACCAGTAAGATGTGTCAAGGTCAACTGTCGTGACTTGCTGGTTCAGTAAACAGCAAAATATGTCCAGAATAGCACAAAAACAGATGCAAGGAAATAAACCTGACACTACCTCAAAATCCCATTCTCCAAACAAATTTGGGTCTGATTTGTTGCTCCAAACATATGTGTAGACTTGCATCTTTTCAGAGCTATCCTGCAAAAGTTTACTTGGTTGAGCTTTTCTTCTGAAATTTGTCGTTTATCTATAAATCTGTACTAGATTCTGAAGGGAACCAGGGAAGCAAACTCTAGTACATGCAGTTTATACCAAAATAGGGAATCAGAGGAGTATGTATTTCCATTTCATCTTGCCTTAAGACTCGCCATACAAATAGTTAGCATCCTTTACAAATGAAGTGATTCCTAACAGTTACGAAAGGCTTTGTGATCACTTCCTTGGCATTCCATTTCTTCTCACAATATCATGAACTTTTATTAACTATTTTCTCATGTAGTTATTTAACATTCAATCTTATGATCTTCTTTCCATTATGAATAAGTCTTTTTTTCATTATCACATGCCACTCGTCCTTCTATCTTCATACAGATAATGACACTAGCTTCTTGCAAAAGTGATTTTGGTGTTAGCTTTCAGGTTAAGGCATAAATATATTCACGTAAACTGGAATTTACGAAGTACTTGTAAAATAAGATATGGGATCTTACCGATCTATGTTTTTTTTACAATCATTAAGTAACAAAGGAATTTTATTTTTCTGTTTTTAAGTAATGGTAAGAATATTTTCTATAAACTCATGATTTAGGTGGCTGAAGTTCATAATATAATTTCAATTGCATAAACTAATTATATTACATTTTTCCTTTTGGCTTCAGATTCATTTGTAAACTTACCCATGTCGCTAGATCCTAGATTCCGAACTCTCCTTTTTGTACACTCAGTCTCCATCTACAAGTCCATTGTGCCCCATGAAAGTGCAAAAAATTTCAATGCCTCTCAGAGGAATGAACTCCCTATTTTCTCAGTTTCTTCTACATTTATCTCCTTACCTATTTTCATATCTCTACTTCTATTAGTGTATCTATACAAAGAACCATGGAAGTATACACTAATATTTGATTCTTGAACACAAATATTAACACAATTGCCTGCTTGTAGTCTTGTAACTCCTGTCAATCTTAGCATGAAGGACAGCAAAAATAGCCATGGTTTGAGCTTTGATGACAACAGGGTCTTGCATCTTTTCAGTATTATAACAAAATCAGTACTGTTTCAAGCTTATTTACACGTAACTTTCTTATACAAGACATAGACTGATAATCTGCAGATCATAAAGTTGTTAACTTGGACTGAAATTTTTATGGCGGGTTATTTCCATGTATGAAACTCTAATTCTACGACTTAAGAAGCATCCATACACATCAGGAGCTCCCAGTTTCAGAAAGAATTAGGCATACTCTACACACGTTAAGTTATTTCATATTCTATAAGTGAACAAGATAGACTGGAATACTGAATAAGGTAATGAATAAATAATACAAAACACAGGCATTTATAAAAACTAATATTTATATAAGGTAGGACGTACCACCAAGTCAACATTGACACTTTTCCTTTCATATTCATCATCCTCAAAATGGTCTAAAATCTGTAACTCAGAAGGAGTCATGTCTCGTAAAACCTGCCAGCAGAAGTTAAGACAACATAAAGTTTGAGGGATAGAAACATGAGCGCCATTTTCTAAATCCATATAGAAAAGGCACTGAAATTATAAAATCTCAACACGTGAATCTGTTTCGTAGTATCTAGGTATCTAGTTCCTGTCTAGAACCATTCCTATTCAGTCAACATAAAAACTGACCCCTGCTGCTCCACATAAAGAGTAGTGTTTCAGTAACTTTTTTAGCATTAGAAACAGGATTGTATGTATGGAATGGAGATAGTACATTCTAATACTATGAAAATCATAACATGCAACCTGTACATTTCATCACTTTTCCCAAGAAACATGTTATAACTGCTAAGGTCAGTGAAAATAATTATAATCTTTTTGATGTGGTTCGAACTTTAAGATGACTTTTATTTCCATAAAGCGTACAATATCCAGACCACTTGAGCAATATTAGTTTCAGCACTAAATCTTCTTCTATATGAAATTTTTGGTACAGAAGAGTGCTAAGATCAAGCTGTGGGGGATGGGATGGAATCTTCCCTTGTTTGTGATACATATAGGACACATTATGAGACGAAGTAGGAGAAAACGAGCCAACCTTTCCAATTACTTCTTTATTCTCTACAGGTAGGATTGCAGGGTAAACTCTTCCTTTGATGCTAAAACGATGGCTGCAGGAAACATCCAATTCTAATTTATAGTGTTAGACCCCCGAAAAACCACTGAAACATGATAAATTAGATGACCAGCAAAAGAAGATAATTCTCATCTATTTTAACTTTTTAACCCAGGACGGCTGTTATTAAGTTGACAACACATACACAAACTTGGACATTCAGGCAATTAAGACAATATTTTCAGACTACATATGCTTAATCACAATCAAAGTTCTCGCTTTCATAGGTTGCTTATATATTATGGAAAATGATCCCATTTCATAAGCTTGAATTGACGGCTTTCAAGCTGTGACTTGGATGAAAATAAATTCATGTGATCCACAGAGTCTCATAGTCCAACTTCATATTGTATATAGTGAAGAGTTTCTCTATAAATGCAACAATCTATCTCCACTAAAATCAAAAACCTATTTTCTAAAGCCAAAAGCTTATATAGATTACAACACCCAATCAAACCAAAATGAATAGTTTACTCAATCATTGTCAGAAGGCTTGTTCATTAATGTAAAGAACATGCCCAGATTACACATGTTTTAAAAAAAATGTTACACTAGTTCAAAGTAAATGGTGGACGAAATTTTTCAGATTGAGGGGATTTTTTAAATGGCACTAATTGAGAAGATTGACTGGTAAGGTCATACATGCTAAACACTAGGAACCACATGGCATAAAAAATTACTTTTGATTTTCTAGAATACTGTGTTCGTTTCTTGCTGATCACTTTGGTTGTACTTACTATTCCTGTTAATCAACAGCAAAAGAGCATATGTGGAAAAATCACGATGATGTCCATATAGACACAACTTCCAAGATTACCCTCACAAATCCATCTAAGTCTCCCTTTTAACATTCATTCTCCTTAAAAAATGAGATACAGAATAAAAACAAAAGACTATTTTAACATTCAGAAACAACTAATTCCTCGAACCTGACACATTACGGTAGTTAGGTAATGTTATGACAGATACCAACACAAAAGCAGGTAAAGAGAGAACAGTGCAACATAAATTATAATGAACAATTAAATCACCACCCTACAAAAAAAATGAGCAAATACAACAGATGCAAGGAAACTATGGAAGTGTATGAGGAACTGGGATGGAACTGACAAGCCATGGAGTCTGGCCGGAGATGTGCAAGGTAAGCGATGCAAGAGGACGCGGACAATATCCTCAGATAAGAGGCTGCCGTAGACGAACACATTATGCAGAGCAGCCTGAGGACTTGGAGATCCCATTACTCAATGAACGCTACTATTCCCTTCCCTCTCTACAACTACTATATCATAAGTAACACACAATCAGCAGATTCATCCAAATATGATGATAAAACACAAATTGCACAGAAATTAGAATATTGATTTTATGGATAGGATAAATGATACAGAAGGTACAAATTTCTAGCTTAATCAGCCGATCAATTAAATCACCCAGCTTGGAATAAATATTCTTCCTTTCGATGAAATTGGGATGAAATGGGGAAAAAATAAGTTACGCGAGAGAATTGCAGTATCATACATATAAATCATCAACGGGAAACATGTGATATGAGAAAAGAGAGTATGAGAAGGGTATTCATTTTACGGATGGATAGATAAGCACCTGATTTTTGCGTTTGGTTGTGATCGACTTGGATGATTTGGAGCTCAGTGAGTGAGCCTGGAAAGCAAATCAGTCTGACGTCCGCGTTCGTCCCTTTTCTTAATCGAAAATGTGTGTTCCGTTAGTTTTGGCATGTTTTTTTTGTCAACAGACCATATTTAATCATCAATAACTTTAATTACGGGTACTAATGATACATTAAAATTTGATATTTAGAAACTACGTCGACATAGAAAGTCTAACAATATCTCACATGATGATATTAGAGTCTATATACTAATTAAAATTTATAATCAAACATGATTTGATAAAGTTGACAAAAAACATGTCAAAACTGTCAGGACGGAGGGAGTAGCTAATAGCTATGCACGCTACACACTACACTACGAGTATTTTTACTCCCTCCCATTTTTTTAGTGGATCGCTATATCACGCCCTGTATTTTACTGTATTACGCCATGTATTATGTATTTAGTTTTGTATTTAAGATTAAAATTTAAATTGATATTCTAATTTTAATAGTATTTAATTAGAATGAATATTAATTAATTTGATATTACAATTAAGTAATACTAATTGTAATTAAGAAATCTGGATTACATTTTAAATCCGAAAATGGAACACTAGTTAGTGTGGCTGCGGTGGTCGCCGGCGGTGGTCACCGGAGGCGATTTCTGGCCACCGCCATTTCCCCCACCCGCCGTCCTCTTCTTCGCGCGTCTCCTCGTCTCGGCAGCCGACCGCCGCCCTCTTCTTCTCGATCTCATCACTCGCCCTCGCCGAGCTACATCTTCTCGCGATCAACTCCGCTGACGTCCGCGGTCCGGTCGTCTTCTCCGGCGAGAGCTGTCATCTCCGCGGTTCACGCCCCCTGCCTGCGCCGCCCGTTTGCGCCCCCTGTTCGCGCCGTTCGCGTCACTGCTCGCATCCAGCTTCTCGCATCACTGCTCGCATCCCGTTTGCGTATGGTTCTCTCCCCGGGTTCGCAATATGCGCCGCCTTTGATTCGCAATCCGGTGTCGCCCGCCCGCTCACAATCCTCCG
>JAULKK010000001.1:7415068-7426941 GCA_032355705.1 Rubia peregrina | reverse complement strand
AACATTTATACAAATTTTTGTAATGGAAGCAGAAGTTCCTTTTGACAGGCTGAGTACTATAAAATGGAAAAACAAACTGTTTAATTGAAATTCTAGTTGTGATTGGAAGAAGATGGTTCAGTACATTGGTGTTGTTTCAGTCGTTGGTAATGGAACTTCCCGCTGCGTTGCATTATGGAAAAGGGAAGAGATGTTTAAAGTTCAGTTGTAAAATTGTTCATGCTCATAGTTCTGTCACTTGGATGAGTGCTATCCGCAACAGCATATTTTTATATCAATTATTCTTATGTCTGGGTATGTTTGATTTGTTTAGTTGTTCTTGTGCATGAGATATCCATATACCAGCGACTTGTTAACTTGCTTAGGCCTATCTTAATCAGCCATTCCATACCAAGCTCTTATGATTACGTAAGATCGTTTATATTCTTTGTTGCAGCTTTTGTTTTTTTGGTTTATCTTGGTACCACTCCTCCTCTTCCGCCTGAAGGGTCCTGTTTCTGATACAAATAGGTTATAAAACAGGGCTCTTTTGGTGGAACAGAGGGGGAGTATTAGAGATTGTATGTATAGCCATCAGTTGGTTGTCTGCTAGTAAGATGTGAGATTAGGTTTCGTTACTCTTATATTTCTGCTTGAGTTTATGTCTAATGTCTGATGCACTTGATCCTGTTTTTTCTATTGTTTTTACAGGTCCAATGTTAAGCTCAGGAATGTGCACAGAAGTTTTCCAGTTTGACGTGTCTGCAGCTTCTGGTCCTGGTGCTATTGTTCCAGTTCCAGTTTCCTCTGGGAGGAATGTCACTGTGGAGCAAGGTCGTAATTCTACACACTCAAAGAAAGTAGGGAATAGAAGGATTCTCCGTGGTCTCCCAGCTACCTTGCCTGGATCCATGCACAACATATCTAAAGACGGCGGGAGGAACTCACAGAAAGAGAACTTCAATGGGAATAACTCGCTCTCTCCCATGGTGGTTTCTGTGCTGGTAGATCCTAGAGAAATTGGTGATGCTGATGTGGATGGTGTAATGGGAACAAAGTCCCTCTCACGGATCTTTGTTGTGGTTTTGATCGACAGTGTCAAGTATGTCACTTATTCATGCATGCTCCCATTCAAGGGAGCTGGACCTCATCTAGTTACCACCTGATGGCACTGCTGCAGTTTTGCAGATGTATAAATTTACTGCATAATATTAGTTCGGATAACTGAGACAGCTGGTTTGAATGAACCAACTTCTGATGAACGTAGGAAGTGCTGTAATATCTTTATGGGATGTTACAAAGGAGGTCCAGTCTCCATCACCTGCTATCTAAGTCATGAACTAATTTTATCTCGTTTTTTTTTGTCTGAAAACAAAGAGAGAATGGTACTAGTAGTCTGTGAAGCGGAAACTTATGGGAATAGCTTGTAACAAAGACAGAGTGAGGGACTCTCACTGAATTAAGCAGGTTTCTAATTTTGTAGTCCCCACTTGCCGAGCTAGAGTAGTTTCGTATGCTTGTCACAGTATTATCCTTGCACCGGATTTGGATAGAATTCATAATTTGGCAGTCACAAAGATGTGAAAACTTAAAACGAATAGAATTCATAAAGATGGAACGGAACTACATGGAATGGAATTCCTTTGGAAATTGGTCAAGGAGATGAAGACGAATTAAAAAGATGAGTGGATCAACAATTATATCTAGGAGTTGGATTGAAGAAGATTGATGATGGTCTTGTCAACTCTGAATGCTCTGGCCAAAAGATCAGCGTCTAAGTTTGATCCAAGAAGGGTGGAGACAACAGAAACAACGCCAGGATTTTGGCTGCTGAGCGCAACAAGTGCCATGGTGTTTCCAAATCCGACATTGCGCTGGAAATGCACGAGTCCAGCAGGAAACACAAAAACATCACCCATTTGCAAGACCTTGGAGAAAAGTTTATACTCGGGGCTGCTACTTATGAATCCAACTTCAAGAGTGCCGTCCAGAACCACGATGATCTCACTAGCCCTAGGGTGATAGTGAGGCGGATTCAGTCCTCCTCGTGCAAAGTCAAAACGTGCAATGGAGATCCCCATAGTGTTTAGACCTGGCAGCTGAGTCACAGCCACTGGCGCAACATTAAACCCGAATGCGTTCGAAGTATTTCCAGGAATATGGAGTCCTTGAAACAAGAAGTCCTTCACATTCACGCTGCTTGCATCTTTGCAGGTCAGCCCATTTACGTTCACTGAAAACACATTAATGAAGCCAAAGTTGATCTAAATGCCAATGAAGATATGTTCAGCTCGCACCCTTGAAAATACTAATAATGTATAGTCACACAGATGCACGGTGTTCATTATATACCTGGGCTGGTGGCTTTTGAGACGCACAAGTCCTGCAATGCTTTGACATCAGATGCCGAAGCCAGCATGAAAGAACAAGTACTGATGAGTAGTGCACTCAAACCCAAAGCCATATCGCTGCCTTTTGCCATTCAAATCTCTTACGAAATTGGTGCAACTTCAGCTTCTAATTTATAGATTTTATGCCTCGGACAACGACACAACACAAGGCTTATTTATTTATTTCACACCTGGATGTCTACTTTTCTGTTGACCTCATCATTACCATCTTTCACACAACTCATTATTTTGAGGCTAATGGTTGGACGGCCGCCTGCTTCAATAGATACTGCCGCCTTCTTGCATACGAGTTGAACATTACAGTTCAAATTTGGCATTAGACTCGTTCGCCATACACCAGGGTACAGACATGCTATTCTCCTTTTGACGATGGTCGATCCTACTGGGCTCAAATAAGTTATTGGGCCTACTCCAGCCCAATGAATATTTGAGAACCAGTCAGCATCATGACCTTATTTATTGGCATTAAACATGCCATAAAGTGTGAATTGAGTTTGTTTTAGTGGTAATTCCACTATCTGTAACTGAGAGGTATAGGGTGTAAAACACACTCCTTTCAAGAATTGTGATATTAGAGCAATTTTTTGATGGGAATTACCTAGCGTCATATGACCGTATCGATGGTCCCCGTTGTGGTTTCCCAACATGCAGGTAGTTGATGATGGTGCAGTGTTTGGGCATTCAGGAGGGCGTCCCTAGCTATTCAAATGGATGAAGTTCTATGCTCCACTGAGCTTCAATCGATTCAATGGTGGTGTCTTCTAGTAAGGTCCTAGATTAGGATGTTTATATGTAATTTGGTTAATTGTATGTAATCTTTCAAAAAAAAAAAGAAGTCATAAAGAAGTTAAGTTATAGACAAATACCATTAGGGGTTTTCAGGTATAAATACAAGGTATGTTTACATTTTCAGTATTCATTCTTGATGTACGATATTCATACGGTGGGCTGTCTTCAGCATCAGAGAGTTTTCCCCTGGAACACTCTGGATCTTGTTTTCTTTGCAGATTGTGATCAAGGGAGTTGTAATGCAACTAATCGGTTTTGAGATGCATCAATTGGCATGCCCAATTGGACCGATTAAGTCAGATTTAAGTCTTTTGGTTTATGTCCACTTCCACGATTACTCGAATGAGTGAGAGGTTGAGGCTCTAGAGAATCAGTGCTGGTGACGAAGTACAATCCCTGTGCAGAAGAAAAAGTAGGATGGTTAATCCCGACCTCGCAGAATGTTGAGCAAAAGACGGCGCACGTCTCAATTAGAGCTACTTCAACGCCTATAGAGGGGTCTCGAGCCGATGTGGCAGGATCCTCAATGCAGCCAAAGATTAGTTTGGAGCCTCGTGTAGGAGTGGGGAACACAGGCCCTTTGTAAAATTTGCCAATTGGCAATAAGAGGGATGTGCGTTCTACAGAAGTTTCTGGTGATTCTTACATCGAGTCTTATGAATTGACTCATAGTGCGAATAGAGCCACGGGAGCGGTTGGGTCGCATCCAAATTTGCCGCAGGTGGCACAAATGCTGGGAGCAACATGATATCAGATTAATCCTCCCCCGATGCCAATGGGATCGAGGGGATACGACGCCCTAC
The DNA here is from genome assembly GCA_032355705.1 of Rubia peregrina. Lineage (NCBI taxonomy): Eukaryota > Viridiplantae > Streptophyta > Magnoliopsida > Gentianales > Rubiaceae > Rubia > Rubia peregrina. The sequence continues at coordinate 7,422,959 of JAULKK010000001.1, read as the reverse complement.
AGTCATAGAATTTCTGGTGACGCTTGTGTCTCAACCCACGCTGGCATTCCCATATCCTAGATTTGCTAGAGAGGTGGTTCAACTAGGATCCCAACCCTCATTTCCATATTACTCTCAAGGGATAGCATACATCCGATGCCCTCTTTGGTGGCAGTAATCTCAACAGTTGCTTTCCCTGGCTTTGAAACTGGATATGAATGAGGTCTTCCATGAGGATCCAAGGACACAGTGGTACAGGTTTGCAGAATCCCACGTCTATTCAAGGACCTTATGACTTCTTTGGACAACCTCCGATGCATTTAGGAACCACTGGGTCCTGGGCTCATCATGGTCACATAGGTTCTCAGTCCATGTATCAGTCTCCATATGGAGAGATCTATCGAGGTTTGCATCCTCTGAGAGATTCACCATTAGCAGGATTGGGAGGAAACATTGGAGATTCACTGAGAAAAGAGCTAGACAGGTTAATTGGGCCAATGAGACAAGCAGCAGGTTCCCCTTTTAGTTCATTGATAACCTCAGTTCGATGGTCGGTGAACACAAAGCCACCGGAGGGGCTTCTGACATACGGTGGAGATTCTGATCCACACTCCACGGGGTCGTTAAAACTTTCAACCTTACGAGAGATATGATTAACCCATAGAGTGTTTCATAAAGATAGAATTTATATTGTAGCTTACTACTAAGCTATTTAAAAGGTAGATAGTGGTAAGTCCGGGATTGTCCACACAGATGATAGGACTTTAAAGGTGAACTATACAAAGCCGCAATCAGGTCGTCAATCCATATCTAATATTTCTAAACAAGGTTTGGGGGTGGGGTGGGTTCATCTAACAACTACGATCATGCAAATGCATGAGAGTAAACTATATAATGCTAGCACTTAGGGATATTTGCGTTACATGACTGGTGGAAGTATATTTTAATCCTGGGTTCAATAAAGTATAAGACGTATAAACATATCCTAATACTTATGTCACATAGTGTAAATCGGTGGTCAACATTCCCCCCTATCTGTCACATAGGGGTACTCACGGTCAACAGACCCTCTCTCCACCTATTACTCTAACGGCACTTTCCAAAGGGATACCAATAAAGGCGCCTACATGAAAGTAGACTAAGGTGTATGCCAACATAGTGTAACAATAATGCAATTAACAAGAATGTAAATTATAAGTCAACGTAATAATCACAAGCATTAAAGGATAGGAAGATCTAAAAATCTCACAACATAACTACCAAGTCATGAATACAAATATATATCTCCAAGCTAAATAACTACTCCCTAAGCATTGAACCCAAATATTTCATTTGAGCCAATGCCCTTGGGTAAACAAAGAGAAAATAAAACTAAGAGAGAAGGATTATTCCATTTCTCTCTCTACCTACTCTTGGGAAAATTAGGAGAATGAAACTAAACTAGGCTAAAACTTAAAACCTGGTGAACATAGGCTCCTATATATAGTAGTAGGAATTTGGACCTTAAAAGAGGCCCAAAAAGGGCACTTAAACCCTAGCAGCCGGCCTGGCACGACTCTGCTGCTTAGCCTGGAACGACCCGTGTAATTTAGCATGGGGTGTAGGATAGGAATCGGTCTCAGCATTCCTGAGCGTAGGGCTGTACGCTTCCCGATGAGATGAACAACAAGGGCCGTGTAGTTCATCACGGGCCCCCAACTGGAAGCTTGATTTCCACTTCTAAATGGCACGGGCTATGAAAAACATTGTGGGCCGCTGGCGGGGAGGCAATTTTTGTAAACTAATGGCGCGGGTGTGCAACTCATTTTCTTCAAATTTTGACTTGGGTTTTGCACAGGCTGTGTAGTTTGGTACAACTCATGCCCATACCTAGCCGCACGAGGCACTGTACTAGCACGAGTTGTACTGATCTACACGCCCGTTCTAGAGCTTACTGGAACCATCCTTGTTGGTTATAGTATTTCACTGCCGTGCCAGTTCTTCCTTGGTCGATCTTCAACTCCTTCTCCTCCAGGATTGATTCCATTTACTACCACGTTTTAACTAGTGGTATTCTGTCTACTACCATTCTTGCAAATGGCCTTCTACTATGTACTACCACCCTTGCGAGTGGACTTCTACAAAATACGCCGAAGTGCTTACGAGCCATCTAACAAATAAGCTCACAAATCAAGATCTAGATGTGCTCGTAAGGATATAATATATGTTAGGTCTAATAAGTCTGCAAAATTAAGGATTTTGACAAGAAAACCAACAATGGCTATCTAAAACCCTTGCAATGTAAACCCGACTAAACCTAGAAATCAACCAACCAAAACATAATAAGAAACATGTCAAATACACTGGTTAACACATGCTTTTCGGTGCAGATCAGATTCAGATCCTCGAGAGTTCATTCAAAAGTTTTTGAGTCTTATGAGTTTGTAGGATTTCGATGAGAGATTGATGTGTAAGTTTGCTGGGAGTTTTCTTCGAGGGAAGGCTCAAGAATGGTTTAGGAAGTTTCCTAAGGGCTCTCTACATTCTTACCGAGATTTCAGTGGGGCTATTCTAAGTCAAATTACTTAGAAGAAGAAGTTCACTAGCACTTTACCCAAATTATACCAAACCATGTAGAAGCCAGGGGAGACTACGGAAGATACATGGATGAAAATTTTGGAGTTGTGGAAAGTATGGAGAATGAAGTGATCTATAGGTACTTGATGTGGATGAAAAATGTGGAGTTATATAAGAAGTTAACTATTTACACCCCTCGAACCTTACAAAAGCTTCAGAAAGTTGTTGAACAGTACTCGAAGGTTGAAGAGACTACTAAAAGAAAGAAATAAGGCTTAGTTGATAAACAAAGGAAGGTTAATGAGAATCGTGGGAGGAAGCCAGTGGAAATAGCTAGGCCTAACTTCGAGAGATATATACCAATGAGTAGATCACCAGAACAGAATCTAAATATACATCAGAGTGTGTTTAGAGCACCTCCACCTATGAGGGATACAACCAATGTAAGGAAAGCGAGACAAGCTACGAACATGTATTGTGACCACCACAAAGATTATTGTCACGATACGAATGATTGTAGCCATCTTAAGATGGAGATTTAAATATGTACAAGGGAAGGTCAACATCAAGGCTCGGGATAACAGCATGGAGATCGTGGGGAACTCCTGTGGCTAAGAAATGAATGATGGGCTTTGCAGATGTACACGAGAAATTATCAAAATAATGGGGGTGGAACTGATAGAAGATTAGATAGAGGACCCCAAGATCAAGGCTAGGAAAGGCGAGAAGAGCGAACTCGTGATCAAACATATGGGAATCATGATAATTGAAATGGGAATAACCTTAGGTGATTAATGTGATTAACAGGGTTGTGGGAGAGAGGTATTCGAATATGGTTATGAAGGATGATTCATGCCATATCCCTACTGGGGAGCCATGATATGAGAGATTTTGATTGGATGAGACGATAATGTTTTTGGAGGCAGATGCTATTCCAAATCAAACTCCCCATGCTGACCCTAAGGTGGTCTTGACCATCATTGGAAACTCTTTCATGAAGAGAGTGTTCATTGATGATGGAAGTGGTGTCGAGGTAATGTTTGCAAACTTCTTTGATTATCTGGACATAGGTCGCAATAATATGAAAAAGTCTGCCCCATAATTGTTTGGTTTTATGGGAAAATAGTATTTCCTCTAGGATAGATCACCTTGTCGGTGCATATAGTTGATGGAGATAAAAGGGTGACAATAGATTGCAATTTTACGACCATTGATACCTACTCACCTTACAATGCGATCCTTAGAATACCATGGATGTGACAAGCTCGAGATGTATGGTCTCCTTATCATTTGATGATGAAGTTTCCCATGGACAAAAATGATAGCTGCCATTCGAGGAGATTAAGTGGTAGCTAAAAAATATAATTTGACAGCAGTGAAAGGAGCAAGGAAGAGGAGGGATGTGGCCTCAGTACATGGAGAAATTGCTTCCGCTGATACAGAATAGTTAACCATTAGATATTTGGGAAAAATGGCCATAGGAAAGTTGATGCCTAATGATGTTAAGGAGAAATTGAGAATTTTCTTGATGAGTCTGGTTAAGTATTTTTGTGGAGCACTTATGATCTTACCGGAGTATTGTTAAAGCTGGCAGTCTATAAACTAAATATCTATCCCTCGATAAAGCCAGTTAAACAGAAGAGAATAGTATTTCCCCCGGAGAGGGCATGAGCTATTAAGGTGGAGGTCGAGAAGTTGCTTAAAGTGGAGGTTATCAAAGAAGCGCTTTATCTGGAATTGTTGGCTAATCAAGTGATGGTCCTAAAATATGATAGAGCTTGGTGAATGTCTATTGATTTTACTGATATGAACAAATGTTGCCCTAAAGATAATTATCCTTTGTTGCCAATTAATAATTTGGTGGAAACCATAGCTAGATATCAGGTTTTGGCTTTCTTTGATGCTCACAAAAGATATCACCAGATACTGATGTCTGAAGAGGATAAGGAGAAAACCTCATTCATCACAGACGCGGGTATGTTTTGCTATGAAAAGATGCCGTTTGGGCTACCAACGGTTGGTAGACAAATTGTTTAAGAAGAAGATTAGCAGAAACATGGAGATATAGGTGGATGACATAGTTGTTAAAAGGAGGAGTCATGAGAAATTTATGGTAGATTTAAAAGAAACATTCGAGAAGCTTCAAGGGGCAAATTTAAAGCTGAATCCAGCCAAAAGTGTGATTGGAGTGGGGCTGGAAAATTATTTGGATTTATGGTGTTTGAAAGGGGTATCAATGTCAATCCTAAGAAGGTCGAGGCATTGATCAAGATGAAGAGTCCACAAATGTAGAAAGATGTCCAAAAACTTACTGGGTCTTTGGCAGCCTTACGTCTGTTCCTTTCAAAGTGGGAAGATAAGCACTTACCCTTCTTTGATGTGACCAAGAAAGAAAAGAAGTTCGAGTGGACTGAGAAATGTGAGGAGGCATTTAAGCAGCTGAAGGAACACCTTCGAGTTTTACAGACACTCATGAAGCCGGAGAGAGGTGAGGTGTTGTTTATGTACATTTATGCTTCACACTTGGCTATCAGTGCAATGCTAGTGAAGGATAAAGAAATAAAAAAAATCCAATATATTTTGTAAGTCGAGCTTTACAAGGACAAAAAACAAGGGATACAACTCTCGAGAGGTAGATCTTGGCATTGGTTGATGCATCACCAAGGTTGCATCACCATAATGTTGTTTACTAATCACCGCATCAGGAAAAATCCCTTTAAAGCATGAGGCTTCAAGGAGAATGATGAAATGAGCTGTTGAGCTAGGGGAGTATGGTATTCAGTTTCAACCAAGTACAATGATCAAGGGTCAAGCTCTTGCAGATTTTATAGTAGAGACCATGACCCCTATTGAGTTTCGAGGATAAGTTCATAATAAGGAGGTTTGGAAGTTATATGTGGATAATTATTCGCATTCAGGTGAAAGTGGGACATGAGTATTGCTCACAAGTCCCGAAGACAAAGATTATGCTTACGTGTTGCATTTCATGTTCAAAGCCACCAATAATGAGGCTGAATATGAAGCCTTACTTACAGGGCTTTGTTTGGCTAAAGACCTAAAGACTGAGAGCTTAGAAATATTTAGCGACTAGCAGATTGTAGTTCAAGAAGTCAAAGGGGAGTATAAGGCTAGAGAACTCAGTTTGCAGCGTTATTTGGAGGTAGTGAAACCTTGTCGAGGGGTTTTCAAACATATACATTAACATAGGTGCCCCGAGAGGAAAACCATAAAGCAGATGCCTTAAGTAAATTGGCTTCATTAGACCTTGGTGCTCAATCCTAAAAGAAATTCCTAATGGAGACATTGAATAAACGTAGTTTCGAGGAACAAGAGGTAATGGTTGTTGAGGAAGGAGAATCTTGGATGACACCCATTGTCAGGTACCTTCGAGATGGAATTCTACCCGAGGGGACAATAGAAGCAAGAAAGGTAAGGTTGAAAGCTCCGAGATACGTGATACATGATAGAAATTTATATCGATGAGGTAATCTCCAACCACTTCTTAGATGTGTTACTACCTATGAGGCCGATTACCTAGTAAGGGAGGTTCATGAAGGAGTATGTGAAAGTCATTAGGGGGCTCGATCGGTGACAAGAAATCTCATTCGAGCCAGGTACTATTAGCCTATGACGTTCGATGATGCCAACAGGTACATCAAGGCTTGCCATCAATGTCAGAAACATTCACCAATCACCCATATCCCTCAGAAGGAAATGATGAATATTCATAGTTCTTAGCCGTCTGATAAGTGGGGAATTGATCTCGTTGGACCATTTCCAAAGCTCTTGGGTGGTTTAGATATCTTATTGTTACTATTGACTACTTTACAAAGTAGATCGAAGCAGAGCCGTTGGCGAACATGAAGGGGAAGTCCATGATCTCATTTTTTTGGAAAAACACAATCTGTAGCTTCGGTATTCCAAGGACTATTATATCTGATAATGGGACAGAGTTCGCCTATGATATTTTTAAAGGATTGTGTGAGGAGTATAAGATCCAGTAGAAGTAACGTCGGTTTACTATCCCTAAGAAAATGGCCAAGTTAAGGTCACTAATCATACTATCGTTAATGGAATACGAGATAGACTTGAGGGGGACGAAGGAAATTGGATACTCAAGCTACGTAGTGTATTGTGGACATATCGTACATCTAAATCTTGTGCTTCGAGAGAAACACCACATGGATTGTTATATGGTTCTGAGGTTGTGATCCCGAAAAAAATTGGGGCACCAAGCCTGAGGGCGATATCCATTCCGAAAGGAAAAATGAATGAAGAAAGCCATCGTATGGATTTTGAATTGGTGGAAGAGAAATGGGAACTGGCTATCTTACACGAGGCAAAGGTAAAAGAAAAATTTAAGAGGTATTATGACCAGAGGTTTCGAAAGGTCTAGTGGTGTGTCCATTTTATATAGTTATTTTGGGATCTTTTGTATTCATTTTGGTAAAATTTTGTGCTTTGGATACTCTATTTTACCTTGAAATTCTATTACTAGAGTTAAGAGATACTTCATCACTTTTGTCACTTGTAATAAGGATTCCGTGAGACGAGGTAACTGTTGAGATTTGAAGACCTTGAAGACTCTATTTTGAAGACAATGAAGACTTTGAAGAATCGAAGAAAGGAAGAGGAGCCAACTACAATAAGACCAAAGGGAAGAAAACAACATTTGAGAGCAGAGTACTATGACCGTAGCGAGTCACGACGGTTGTGTTGCGATCGCAATGATACTCTGCCCATCGTGAGTCACGATGAATATGTTGCGAGTTGCGACGATCCGCTGCTCAGACTTACATTTTGGACTTTTTGTTCTATAAATACTCATAAATTTTCTCTTTCTTCAACAACTCTTCTTCCCCGATTTCCCACTGTAATACCCTAGTTATCTATCTTTTCTACCTTAGTTTCTTCTTGAATTTATGTTTGATTTTCTTTTGTTAATTAGTATGGGCTCTAGTAGCAAAACATAACCTTGGGAGAAATTGATTAAGGCTTCCAAACCCATGTCTCGAGATCTATATATAAGCTATTTAATGCTTTGCTATTATGCATTTATTGTCTTGAATTGGAGTTTTGAATCCATTATTGGTGTTGGAAGTTTGAGTATATGAATTGCTTGTATGATTATGTGTTAGGGTTTGGAGAAATTAGCTAATTCTCTCTACTTATGATATGAATCCAAGAGCATGACTTTTTTTTTTGATCGAAATATGTATATTATCAGGACAAAGATCAAAACAGGCCACAGTTTAGGCTATCACTCCAGCCTTAGTACAAAACAAAATAAGCCCTAAGTTTTTTACAAATTTTGCAGAAAAACAAAAGGAGAGCATTCTTTAGCTAAAAGCTTTGT
>JAULKK010000001.1:7369860-7382726 GCA_032355705.1 Rubia peregrina | reverse complement strand
TGATGTAAATCTACCTAAATCTAGCAATCTTCCAACAAAAAGATAACAAAAGAGATGTTAAATGCTTGGAAAATACATGCATTTGACGTCTCATCAATGACCTTTTTCATCATGGAAGCAAGTGCTTAGACTTGTTCCTCTAGTTTAGGAAAATGAGCGAGCTCCTCTAGGGTCTTGACACAGGATCGGGTACCAAATTGTCTTGCACTGTTGGTCATTTCTTCAAATAATACCATTACATCCTTAGGGATCTTATTCGCTATGGATCCATTACACGCCGCATTGACCATTCCCATATATTTGTCATAAAATCCCTTGAAGAAATAGTACACCAAATCGCCATCCTTGAATAGATGATAGGGGAAACTTTTCAACAATCTCTTGAACCGCTCCCAATACTCAGGAAGGGACTCGTTTTCCATTCGCAAAATGTTTGAAAGCTGCTTCTTTAGACACACAAACTTTGAAGCCAAAAAGTATTTCTTTATATCCATCCAAGAAGTGATGCAACCCGGTGGGAGGTAGTAGAGCCAATCGTTGGTTTTGTCTTGCAACAAGAAAGGAAATGATCACAAGTTGTAATCCTCCTGCAATACCCCCGGTGACTTCATAGTGCACACTAGGTGAAACTCCGACAAGTGCTTATTTGGGCCTTCACTGGCCATCCCGTGGAAGGTAGGAAAGCATTGGATCATACCGCTCTATAGCTCACAAGTTACATTCGATGGAAAAGGGGGAAAGACAATGCATAGGGATTGATTCTCCAAGTTCGGAGCCATCAACTCCCCAAGCGTCATGTTGTCTTCCTCCATCTCAACAGTATCCTCAACAATAACAGTCGGTCTATGTGAAACCTCTACGCTAGTTCTCCTCTTTCTCCTTCTCCTTCTCCAACCACCTACATTTTTTGATAGGTAGTGTAAAGTTTCTAAGTTCGTGGTACGGGTATGTACCATAAACCTGAAACTAGACAATACCAAATCAAAGACAGACACTAGCAAACATGTTAGGTGATCTGCACTCTGCGGAGTCATTAAAACAGTCAACCTTTTGGGAGGTGGAATTTAACCCACGGAGCGCTTCACAAAGATAGATATTTATAGCGGTGCTCCCGTTCTTAATACTAAATTTCCAAAAGGTAGATAGTGACAAGTCCGGGGTCGTCTACAGAGATGCTAGAACTTTAAAAGATAACTACGCAAAGCCGCAATTGGGTTGTCAATCTGATCACGTGTCAAGAATCACTAATGTCACAAAACATGATTTGGGGGGTTGGTGGTTTTATCTAAGAACTACGATCATAGAAGGACAAGATTATAAACTATATAAAACTAGCACTTGGGGATATTTGCGCTACATGACCGGTAGTATATTTTGATCTTAGATTCAGTTAAAGTAAAAGACATAGAAACCTATCCTGATACTATGTCACATAGTGTGATTAGTAGTCAACACTTCTCCCTATCTGTCACATAAGTGTGCTCTCATTTTCTTCTACCAACACTTCCTCCATAATTAGGGAAGTGCAACAATGACGTCACCACTGTGCAGTTCTATTAATTCCTCGTAAAGGATTACGTCTCGGGCACTCCACTATGAATGCTTCTCCCTAGGCCTATAGAGGCAAATGGATCGACATCTTGTGGTGACTCTAGTGTTACGACAACGATAATCGAATTATGTAAACCCTAGTTGCTACTACAATAGTTTCCTTCTATCTGGCTATTGTCCAGTTATTCACCAGCAAGTAGCCAGTCTAACTAGTGTACGATCATCAGAGCGGTGCTCACGACCCACGTGGATACACTCACACGGTCTTGGACTTCTCACTCCCCCTATTACCCTAGCCAACACGCCCTATGTGACAACAATGGTGCACCATATAATGAAATTAGACTAAGGTGCATGCTTATATAGCATATCAATCATGCATTTTACAAGAATGTAAGGCACAAGTCAACACAATATTCACAAGCCTTAAAGGATAGGAAGATCTAAGAATCTCACAAAATAACAACCAAGTCATGAATGCAAATATAAATCCCCAAGCTAAATCATTACTCCCTAAGCATTGAACCCAATTGATCCATTGGATTCAATGCCCTTGGGCAAAACAAAGAGAAAATAAAACTAAGAGAAAAGAGTTAGTCCCTTTCTCTCTCTACCTACTCTTAGGAAAATTAGGAGAATGAAAACTAAGACTATCCAAACTTAAACCCTAGTAGACATAGACTCCTATATACAGCATTAGGAATTGGGCCTTAAAATAGGCTCAAAGGGGGAAAACTAAAACCTAGCAGTCGTCTGGCACGGGTCGTTCCATAGCACACGACCCGTGTAATACAACACGGGCCGCTGACTGGGTGCTGGTCATCGGTCTTTCTGAGCTCATGGTCGCGTATATCTCTACGAGCCACTGGTTGTTGAATGTCATAAGTTTTGTATATCCTTACGAGCCATCAGCTGGAAGCTTGATTTCTCCTTCTGAACGGTAGGAACCGTGTAGAACATTGTGCGCCACTGGCTGGGAGTCAATTTTTGGGCAACAGATGGCGCGGGGTGCATTTCTTTGTGGCTGGTCTTCACATATTGAACTTGGGTTTGCACAGACCGTGCAATATAGCACGGTATGTGCCCATACTTAGCCACATGAGGCTTACTCCAAAAGCACAGGCTGTGCTATTTTATGCGACTCGTGCCAAGGCTTCCTGGCACCACCTTCTTTGGCTGGCACGGCCTGTGTAGTATTACACGGTCGTGCCAGTTCTTCCTTTGTTGATCTTTGACTCTTTTCTCCTCATTTGGCTTGTTTCCATCTACTACCACGTTTTGACTCGTGGCCTTCTATCTACTACCATTTTTACGAATGGCCTTCTACTATCTACTACAACCCTTGCGGATGGCCTTCTACAATCTACGCTGAAGTGTTGACGAGCAACCTACCAATAAGCTGACAAAAAATGAAATCAAGGTGCTCATGAAGACATTGTGTTCAATAGGTCTAATAAGTCTACAAAACTAAGGATTTAGAAAAGAAACCCAACAATGGCTATCTAAATCTCTTATAGTGTAAACTCGAATAAACCTAGCGATCAACCAATCAAAACATAATAATAAATGTGCTAAATGCATTGATTAACACGTAATTTTCATAAGGAGTAATCTGTATAACTATCAAAAAGGCTCAACACAAAAAAAACAACTTAAACACAAACAAAAATAAAAACAACACTAACTACTTTACCAACAAGCAATGCAAGTTAACAGTTAAAATTTTAAACTAGTATCCCAGGAAGAGGCACCAAAATTTGATCCGCACTCCATGGGGGTCGCTAATAAACAACCTTTTGAGAGATCTACTAACCCTTCGAGCGCTTGGAAGATATAAAAAATAAATATTAATATTGTTGCTCCACAGAGATGCTAAGAATTTGAACGTTAACTACACAAAGTTGCAATCGGGTCATCAATCCGATCACGTGTCAGAAATATGTAATGTTGCAAACAAGTTTTTAGGGGGGTCTTTATCTATCAACTACAATCATGAAAGAATAGAGAGTAAACTATATAAAACTAGCACTTGGGAATATTTGTGTTACATGACCGGTGATATATTTCGATCCTAGATTCAATCAAATACAAGACGTATAAACCTATCCTAACATTTATGTCACATAGTGCGATCGATATTCAACACTTTCCCTTGTCTATCACACAAAGGTGCTCTTGTTTTCTTCTACCGACACCGCCTTCGTAATTGGGAAATAGAACAACGGCCCCACCTAATGTGCAGTTCTATTCATTCCTCGTAAATAATTATATCCTGGGCACTCCACTATGAATTTTTCTCCCTAAGCCTATGGTGAATCTAAGGTTGCAACGACATAGGTCGAATTAAGTCGACCTTAGATGTTACTTCCATCTTGTCCTCCTATCTGGATAAGGTACAATTCTCACTAGCGATTAGTCCAATTCTTACTAGCATGCGATCATCGAAGCAGTGCTCACAACCCATATGCATACACCCACACGGTCGTGGACTTCTCATTCCCCTATTATCTTATCTAACACTGCCATAGGGACACAATAGTGCATCATACAATGATGAAAGTAAACTAAGGTGTATGCTGACATAGTATATCAATCATGCATTTGACAAGAATCTAAGGCACAAGTCAACATAATATTCATAAGCATTATAGGATAGGAGATCTTAGAAACTCATAAAATAACTACCAAGTCAATTCCCAAGCTAAATCACTACTCCCTAAGCATTGAACTCAATTGATCCATTGGATTCAGTGCCCTTGGGCAAAACAGTGAGAATTAAACTAAGAAAAAAAAGGGTTAACTCATTTCTCTCTCTGCCTACTCTTAGGAAAAACTAAAAGAAAGAAGAAAAAACTATCCAAACTTAAACCCTAATAGAAATGGGTCTTCTTATATAGTAGATAGAATTGGGCCTTAAAAGAGGCCCAAAAAGTCAACTTAAACCGTAGCTGCCGCCAGGCACAAGCCGTGCAATAGCACAAGGCCCGGTTGGCATGGCTCGTGCAGTAGTGCACAGGCCACCGACTGGAATCACCTTCTGATCATTTGAACGGGCCGTGTGATTCCTCGTGTGCCGTCTGTTGGAAGCTTGATTTACCTCTGTGCGTAACCTTGTGAGCCATCAGCTGGGAGTTGATTTATGGGCAACTGATGGCATAGTCATATAAATCTTTATGTCCCGTGGACTGGCCTTAGACTTTTAACTTCAAGAGGTACGACCCGCTCATTGTGGCACAGCACGTGCTGCATACTTAGCCACACGAGCTTTGTTGAACGGCACAAGCCGTGTATTTCCTTGCAGCTTGTGCCAAGGCACTTTGGCACCATCATTTTGGCTGGCATGGCTCGTGCAGTATTACACACACGCTAATTTTTCACTTGTTGTGCTTCTCTTCTAAGCTCGATTCCATCTATTACTACGTTTTGACTCGTGGTCTTCTGTCTACTACCATCCTTTCGAATGGTCTTTTACTATATACTACCATCCTTGTGGATGGTCTTCTACAATCTACGCCGAAGTAGTTACGTGCAATCTAACAAATAAGCTCACAAAACAAGATCTAGTTGCTGGTAAGGACATAGTGTCCATTAGGTCTAATAAGTCAACAAAACTAAGGATTTAGACCAAAAAAACCAACAATGGATATCTAAACCCCTTGTAATGTAAACCCAACTAAACCTAGCAATCAACCAACCAAAACATACTACTAGAGGTGCAGAATTGTTCCATTTTCTGACATTGGGTGAACGACCTTTAACTCAATTAGGTAGTCGTCTGACAGAGATATATGTTTTTAGTTCACCATTATCGGAAGCCAAAGAAAAAATTTAATACTCGTGTCTCCCTCTGAGCCAATCCTTTTATGAATATCCTTAGACAATAGTTCCCTTCCCTCTAGAATAAATTTCCATGCATATGAAAGGTCTCACCCTAGCATTGCTTCTAAGAATGATGTTATTGGATTTGGCTTTTAGAAGTCGGCACATAGTGTAATTTGGGTTAAATAGAAGACGATGTGCTTGCTTCCCGAACATTGTAAGTGTTTACGATTTTCAGGTCCTTAAAACCTAGCCCAGCCGTGCCTTTTGAAATGCACAATTTGGCATAGGTTGCCTAATGGATTTTCTTCTTTTGAGAAGAACTACCCAACCAATAATGGTATATAACTTGTATTTTTTTTTATAAGATTATAAGGTAACATGAAACATAACATTGTGTAAGTTGGAATAGCCATGGAACCGATTTTATTAGGAATTATTTTCATCTTTTTGAAAGTTCTTAGTTCTCCCAAGTTTCAACTTTGGCCAAGATCTTGTTTTTGAGTCCTTGTAGTGCCTTGTAACACCAAAGAATTCAAATCGATAAAGTTACTTTTCTAAAAATGTACCTCTTCGAGGAAATCATAACTCTTGTGAGTTAAGAATCAGAGCCGTAACTTGTCAATTTCAAAAAGCACACATAGTTATGATTACTCAGCATGCCTTTTCATTATGCAATAATTTTTCCCTCGTTTTTCAAGACACTACTAACCATTCCCCAAAATTAAGGGAATATTAATCAACTACCATGAAATTACTCAACCCATTGGTGGTAAAAGAATATCGTCAAACACCCTTCAAATTCTTACCTACATGTTTCTCTACCCACAGAGTCTTTTTCAACCTCGCCCCTACCATTCTGTTTTTAACAAACTGAACTGATGTGCATTTTCTCACTCTACATTTACATCACTTAAAAACCCACATCGCTCATTTCGCAAAAAACAGCTACCCAATACTTCGCTCATTATGATTCCCCTTTCCTGGGGCTTATGGTATATATATGACCTGTCTAGTCCCAACCAGTCAAAACTAAGCAACGAAGCTACCACTTTGCTAGATCATATCAGCTCGCAAAATACACAAGGGGCAAGCACGCCGCTTTGCCCCAAAGCAACCAGTCCCAAGTATGGATGAAAGCACTACTCACACAATACCCTTTGCTAGGCCATGATCTGAGAGAGGAGAGCGCAATATGCAAGTCATGATCACACAATCAAGACCCTATAAATAAAGACAGAGAAACATACATAGTGAGTGATTTTTACTCCTGGAAATACATAAGTTAGAACAACACTGACTTGAGCATCGGAGCTTCCTCCCCATTGACCACCCGGGTACTTTTGCAAGTTATCAAAGAGGTTGTAGTCGTCGTAGCCAATTCTGAAACTATCACTACTCGAAAGGAATCTTCGCATCATCCATCTAGAAATCTGATTTCCGACGAAATTCCATCGTTGCAAACCAAATGACGTTGATTCACGGGGTTTCCCAGCAAAAAGCAAACTGTGAACTTTTCAACGAGACTAAGGTAGAAGTAACACAGCTGCCAGGATTCTGAACTGTGCTCAGCAGGCCTAATTTACAAAGAATGGGTCACATACTGGAGAAATGTACACAATACAGAATTAAAATTGCCAAATTTAGGCATTACATCATAATCCATTTACCTGCACTTTTTTCAACTTAGTAAATTTCTTCCTTAAGAAAATAGCTACTCTTGAGAAAGGCTGTCTGCAATGGCAGCATGCCGTTGCATGGCAACAACTGGTTCATTGCATCTGGAACACCGAAATGAAGGAGCTGCAGAGCACCGGGTCCGTAAGCAATAGTAGCAATACCTGTGATCAAAAGAATCATAAATATATATGCCATAAACAAAATACAGCCATATTTATTGCTGGCCATCCTTGATCACTTTAATCATGATCCAAGAAAGAAAAACAGAACATGCAATAAGGTTATTTATACTACCAGTTCCATTGGCTAAGAAGCATTCAGTTTTTCAAGCACTGGAATCATAAGAATCATCATTCCATTTATAAGTTCAGCAGCCAATAACTAATTCTCCAGAGCAGTAAGATAGCTGATTCTCTAGAAATAGGCCGACAAATTGGCTCTTAGAACAGTAAAACAATCCCTATTCCAATAACACTTTCTTAGACATGGCCTAGTGGCTCATTTCTGCCCCAATACTGGTAATGAACCTATCACTACTAAGGAACCCTTTCCCTCTAGTTCCCCCAAACTGATTGAACGGATGGAAATAGCTGACTCAAACTTAAACAAGACTGATGAAGCCAAAAGAAGAAAAGCATAGGAAACAGAACGAAAGGGAAATGCCATTTTCTTATAAACAGCATAGAACTTTGTACATTTGTCTATTCACAATTTAGATGCGCAGCAAAAGCATTTTGGTGAAAGCTCGCTTAGAATGCTAACAAGGGTATATATAGATGAGGAAAATTTACATGACCCTATATTGGGGTGATTGAAGGCTTGGGTAACCTATTAAACTCACACCAGTTGTTTTGAAAAAAGAAAAAAAGGATCTCAAGAGTCAGCCACATATAATCAAAAAATATGACAGCATTAGAATCCTATAATAAGGGTGTCATAGTGAACCTTCACAGCATCGCCAGCAGACAGCCATTACATTGTGGCAATGTCTGAGTTATTACGCGTAGGGGATGCAAAATAAGCCCGTAACCCGCAGGTCAAGCGGGTTATATATTTTTAAACCCAAATGAGTATGGGTAAAACGGGTAATGAGTTAAATGGGTAATACGTTAAATGGGTATTTGAAAAATATGGGTTGCGCAAGTTGGGTTTGCGGGTTCACTGCGGGTATACCCATATGGGAAACTCGTGGGTTTCAACCATATGTATTTGTATATAAACCAATATGGGTAAATATATAGGTTGAATAGGTTGAAACACATGGGTTTTACTCATATATGGGTTGTTATATAAACTCATATGGGTCACTATATGGGTTGAAACCCGCGAGTTTTACTCATATATGGTTGAAACCCGCGGGTTTTACTCATATATGGGTTGAAACCCATAGGTTTACCATTGTTTACCCATGCTTTGAATTTTTTTTACTTGCAGGTTGGTGGGTTTCAACCCAACCCATTTGTGACTGCTTAATTAGGGGTCATACTCATATATTTTAACAACCCATATTACCAAACCCATATTCGACCCGACCGCCCATTTGCCACCCTTAATTACGCAGTAATCTATACTCACTCCGTCTCAACCTAAAATTCCTACTTTCTATTTTCGTCTGTCCCAATCAAAAGTTCCTATTTTGAGTATTTGCTTATTAGAACTGGAATTCGTGTTGAAATTTAGCCAGCTCATTTCAATCTCCCACTACTACTCTCACATCATGCCACAACTGCGTGCATAAATACCTGTGCAAAGAGGTAATAGGAACCTTTTACTGGGACAGAGGGGAGTAGGTTTTAGCAGGTATGAAAAAATATATTAACAAAATTTTCCTATCATGCCATACTTTACTTCAGTAACTTATAAATTTCACACTGGTTTTCCTATAACTACGTATTAGAGGGGATATATCCACTAAATATGCCATTGCTCTAGTCTAAATTCTGTAATCTTTGGAATGCATCAATTAGGACTGCTTTCCGACTCCATTCCATTTCCTGCATTGATGAATCAATCAGTCATACTTCCTCCGTCCCACTATTATTGCATTAGCATTAATGGGTGCATGGATTGAGGGAGTGAATGTATGGAGGAAAAAGAATAGAGAGATGAAAAAGAAATAATGAAAAGAGTAATTTGAATGAGTAGATGAGAATGAAAGAAACTTCGCCAAAATTAAAATAAAGAAAAGTAGGACAAAATTAGTGGGGCGTTCAAATAAGGATAATTGTGGGATGGAGGAAGTACACATTTTACTTGCTTTACTGAAATCTTACATTTCTAAACTTCCTAAACCATGTTTGACAGTTAATTTACAGTAGATCTTCACTAAAATTTTAACGAACCTCTCTTTTTAGTTGAAATTGACATATAACAGAGTCAGCCAGTAAATCATGTCATCTTGTTGGTTGAGACGGGATGCCAAGGTGGTGCCTAGGTGTCATGAAGACAACTACTAGAAACCAAATGACGAGAGTAATGGGGCTTGGAAAGTGTGGCTATAAACAACTCATGTCTGCGGCAAATTTAAATTGGTCAACACAACCGGTCATGTGGCAACCTCTTGGTAAAGTGCCAATACTCGGCACAACTATCACTCTTCCAGGGTAGCTGGATGCCATCAGAAGCACTAGTGATGAGTTGATTTTAAACAATCAAATAGAGTACCAATCAGGGGAATATAGGTCCCAATAGAAGCTTGAAGAAGAACAGTAGTAACGCGCTAAAGATAGAGAAATGCAGATTTTGAGTTTATAATTCACCCAAGACAATTCTCGAAGCCATGAAGACAGGCTAATTTGTAGTATCATGCCTGCCTAGCTAGCTTTGTGAGATCGACTAAATGGATTGTATCATCCCTACTTGTTCAGTCAGGATATTTAGTATCATTTCTATTTCAATATATAGTGCTGTTTTTTTTTAAAGCTCTTTCCAAGTCTTTTATGTCTTCCGCTTTTTGATTTAGCAATTTTCTTGGTTCCAGACATCTAACCTAGGCCTCAAAAGATCGAAATCATCTTAAACTTGATTTTCACTTCTTTTTTCAACAATTGCACTACTTATAATTTGATTCTAATAGTTCCATTACATGTTTTTTCTATCTAATAATCTATTCTGTCTTCTATCTAACTTGGTACATTCACACATTCACCTCAACTTTCTCATTTCACTACCTAAATTTTGTTCAATTTTGCGGCTCACTGCTCTTAGTCATGAAGTATCACTAGTCTTCAAGCCTTATATAGAATTTCTGGTCTTCTAACCTTTTACAATCATGGAGCATAGCAGACGCACGTTTCCATATAACCTGCACAGCTTGAATCCTATGTGTGCCATGTTCATTGCTTTCTCCTTTATTGTCTATTCTAGACCCTGAATTTCTTATAATCATCTTTGCAGATATTTACTTTTGTCCCACATTGGAGTCAATTATATTAAGGGTCAAAAGTTGTTCATTGCCGAAGCTCATCATTCACATAAAATGTGAGAAGGGTGAATAAAAGACATGCAACAGGCTATGCAGTACATGATATGGTTGTGATGAAAATATCCTCTACGTCAAATTTTGGGCTATGAGAGTCATTGCCAACTACTATCCTCCATCCCTATTTAAACTACCTAATAGCTTTTGGCTCAATCTTTTATGCAAGCTGATGTGGCACTTATTTGTCACATGGGTTTTGTCTAAATTAGGAATTTTAGGTGAATCATGTGGGGTTACAACTGATGTGGCACTTATTTGTCACATGGGTTTGGCCTATTTCTCATTAGGTCTACCCTTCCCCTTCTAATTTCATTTCAAATTAACAGTTGGTATATAATAAAAGGATATCTGAAGGTCTCCTCTCATGTTCAAAAAAATTAATATCAATCATTTTTTCTTATCCATCAGACCACTCTCGATTTCTTTCTTTCTAATTCATTTGTTAATCATTGAATCTAATCTAGTGTGTCTGTGCATCCATTTCAAATCGCTGAAAGATTGGCGTCAGACTACTAAGATATAGCCATTACCAATGTCATTTATGACATTTTCACATCTTTCCACCAGCAATTGATAAACCATGAATGTCTATTGGCAGACTTCAAGGACACCATTACCATCTTCCATGGAAAACTTACTATGCAACTTCTAAAGAAGAAGAAGATATTAAAATCCGTAAGAAATTATCAAATTGCATACCTGTGCTGACAAGGAAGAGCAAGAAATGGAATGCTGGGATTTGCCTGGCAGATTTGGCATAAATTTTCATCACTTGCAGAGCTTGAAGATTTATCCTTTGAAAATGGACGAAGGAAGCTTTTCATTGAAGATGAATTAAGAAGAGGAAGAAGCAATAACAACATTTCCTGAAACAAAATATGAGTTTTGATGTGAGGTTAACAAGAAGGTAGAGCATCGTAGACTATCAAAAACAATAAGGATAAGAAGATGAACATGAAGAGTTAAGACAGAAACAGAAACAAGTAAAAGTGTGTGTATATATATATAGTGTGTGTATATATATAGATAGATAGATATTATGTACTCCCTCTGTCCCTCTCTATACGTGTCTTACTTCACTATTCATCAGTATAGTTGATGCAATTTGCATTGAAAAAATTTATAAACGTACAAATATAAAAATTATCGTATGATATAAGTGATTCATCGTAAGTTATATTTTTAGAATATCTAGTTTTTATAATTTACTATTATACATAATTTAAGATATTAAAATCATAATATCAATGAATAGGGGAAAAAAAGAGGTGAGACAGTTATAGAGGGAAGGAGGGAGTATACCCTTATAGAGGGAATGAATGGTTCTATTAACACCCTTATTTGTACACCTATTTTAACACAAAATCCCAACCATCCATTTAACATAATCTTATTGTTCAGATTAATTTACTAAAAATAGATTTAGTGAATGAGTGAGATTATGTTACATGGATGGTTGAGATTTTGTGTTAAAATGGGTGTACAAATAAGGGTGTTAATAGAACCCTTCCCTATAGATATAAATCTAAAATATTTTTATATACATTTTGGGGGTAGCAAAGCAAAATAGACAACATGCTATAAAATCATAATTCATAAACAGCTATCCCTCTATCCCTCTATTTTCTTCATGTGTTTGGGACAAGGATTATAAAGGAATTGATGTGTGGAGGAAAAATAATGGAAAGAATGAAAAGAAATTAAGCAATGAAAGTTATATAAATGAACTGAGGAGAATGAATGGAAATGTTTCTAAAAGAGTAATAAAGTCAAGTGTGAAGAAAATAAAAGGACATTACAAAAAAGAAAGTGTGATAATAGGGGGATAAAGTGAGTACTCCCTCCGTTTCACTAAGAGTGTCACACTAGGTTTAGACTCTTAAATTTAGGTGAAGAGAATTAGTGAATGAAACTGAATGTAGAAAGCAAAAAGTAAGAATGAGTGGATGACATTGAAGGAATCTTGAAAAAAATGGAAACTGTCATTTTTAAAAAAAAATCTCAATAAGGTAAGTGTGTCACTCTTAGTGAAAGAGAGGGAGTATAACATTTAGCCCCTAGAAAAAACATGCTACTTAGCAAAGTGATCCAACATTTTTAGAAGTAACTGAAAGAACCAATTAAAAGCAGCAAAAGATGGACTTTTTAAATAAAACACAGCATGAACAGTCAGCAAAGAGCACAAAACATTCAAATCAGGCCAGAACCCTTTAAAGCATATGAACAATATAATATTCTCGAGCTCCGGATTCCAGTGACAGTATAGAAACAAGCAATGCTATTAAGAAATTCTTAAACTAGCAAGATCTTTAATGGCAAAAGAATTACCGAAAAT
>JAULKK010000001.1:7341906-7354599 GCA_032355705.1 Rubia peregrina | reverse complement strand
ACCACCACCTCTGCTGCCCGAAACCCGCAACCACTTGTCCCTCTCGCATTAGTTGCACCTGTCATAACAAATGAAATGGAACATGGTAGTGAGTGAGTTGATAAAGAAAGTTGATGTAATGGGAAAGCCTACTAGTATTTACGGAAAAGGGAAGGATTAAAAAATGAATCTGCTAGAGCGAGCACTTTCTTCAGGTTATTTTAAGAGATTGGATAGGTCAGGGACTTGATACCAAAATAAGGTATACTTTGTAACTAATCTAAATTCCGGGTTTCATATAAATATCAAAAAAATTGTTTCATTTTCCTTTTTTTTTCAATCCCAGATTTGATTCTCTTCCTCTCTAACATCGAGTTCTCGTACTTCCACCTCCTCTCACCTACGCTGCTTCCGTTCCACCGTATTATTCTCTTACCATCGATTTTGCTTCTTCTCGTAAACGTCACCGTCTTCACCATCATTTCTCTGCTCGATTCTGGTTTGTTAGTTTGTCCGCTCACTTTAGATTCATCGAATAGTTAGGATTTGTTTTTCTTTTTACTCTGTGTTTTGTAGATGCTGCTTTTGTTATCTTTTTATGATAATTATTTGTTGTTACTTTGATTTTCTAGTTTTGAGCGTTAGATAGGCATCGTTTTTAAATGTTTTAATTTGCTATTTGTGTTTTCCTCTCTGGAAACAACATTTAAATTGTTTGTTTTAATTACAAGCTACATTTTTTTTACTTATATGTTGCATATGTTAGTATCCAACGTGTATTTTCTAATTCACCTGTGAATGATGTTTTATTTTTCATTTGTTGTTGATTGTTCATTTTGAATTACGAACTGTATCTGTTTACTTATATGTTGCATTTGTTAGTATTTGGTATGCTAGTTAGTTGTATTGTGTATGAGTTTTTATTTTTATTTTCATTTGTTGTTGATTGTTTGTTTATAATTAGGAACTACATATGTTTACTTATATGTTGCATATGTTAGCATCAAGTGTGTACTTGTTGTAAAGTGTATGGTCTTTTATTTTAATTGTTGTTGATTGTTCATTTTGAATTAAGAACTGAATCTGTCAGTGTCCAATGTGTAATTGTTAGTTTTATTCTGTATGTATTTTTTATTTTCATTTGTTGTTGATTGTTCATTTTGAATCAGAAACTACATATGTTTACTTATAGGTTGCATCTGTTAGTATCTAGTGTATACTTGTTAGAGATATTGTGTAAGGATTTCTAGTTTAATTTACATTTATTGTTCGTTTTGAATTAAGAATTGCATATGTTTACTGATATGTTGCATCTGTTAGTATCCAATGTGTACTTGTTTGTTTCAGCTCATATGACCTTTTAATTTCATTTGTTGTTAAGTATTCGTTTTGAATTAGGAACTGCATATGTTTACTTTTATGTTGTATATTTTAGTATCCAATGTGTATGACTTTTTGCAGGAGGCAAAGTTAAACTTATATTGGTTATAATTTTTAAGGAATCGGGAAAAAAAACTGAAAGTGGAGTCTACAAGATGTTCCAGCACGAGGAGGATCATAGAAAGATGACATTGAAATCGAGGAATTGGGAGATGATTCACCCTTGAAGATTGCATTTGATTCATTGTATTAGAAACTATTAGTTAGTCTAGATAAGAATACTATTGTACATGTAAGTTTCCAAATGAAGAATTCTATTCAATGGATAATGAATATATTTATGTTTAATCCAAGATTTTTGTTACGAGCACTTATATTATTTATCATGTATCTTCCATTTGTTCACATGTTGAGAGTTCTTCATGTGTTTTAAGGTGACAACATTTGCATACTTTTCATACAAAATATGCAATATTCTACATGTGTTGTTTTCACGCCGGCAACAATTTTTGTGGCACCTATTTGATTTAAATCATGGAAATATGCTTCTATGTTGGAAAACAAATATAGGTTTTAATATAATCAGTACATGTTGTAAAGTGTTAAATGCAATCTATATGAATATTGGAAAAACTATAAATTATGTAATCTATGTTCTGTGTGCTATAAGAAATACTAGTATATGCTAACATATGCATGTTTTAACTAAACTAAAATGATTCATAAGGTAACCTACGAACTACCTACTGCCAAAGGTTTGCTATTCATAATAGGAACTAACAATTTTAAATCAAATGCGAATTTTTATTTAAACTGTCAAAATTTAGTCTCATATTTTTATTTAAACTGTCAAATTTTAGTTTTAACTTAACTTATACACTACCTTAACACAATTTCATAAATCATATTCACGGTTTTAAAACAATTGTCTTAATACAAACGATATGTATTATAAGGTAACAAATGCATAGTCAATATGAAAAAATTAGCTGCTTTTATTTCATTTTGCTAATGTTCACCATATGTTTTTTTACATATTCATGGCAGTTGAATCCACAGATTCACTGCTTCAAAGATTTCATCATGTCCAATTATACAACATAAGCTTCGTACGCGGTAGTTACCTTGTTATGTAAAGTTCAGAAGAGAATGATCTCTTTGAGGTGAAATTTCATTCATTCAAACGGAATTTTGTTCGAATCAAATTGCAATTCAGCAGTTCGAATTGATCCGGTGAAGAGGCTGCATAAATTTCATTATTTCGATTTCGATTAGGTTTTCACCATTGAGGATTGGAACTTCTTGCACGTCGAATTGGAGCTCGGATATTGCCCTTCAATCAGAGAAATGGAGGTCAGATGTTTCATTGTAGTGGTACGGATCCGTAGAGATTGGAGTGGAAAGAATTGGGATTTGAGCTGATGATTGAATCGAAAGAATAGAAGTTATAGAGAAGAGAAAAAGAAGGACGAAGAAGAATGAGCTGACCCATATGTATTATAATTGGACCCAGCCCATTTTAAATTTCCTCCACAATTTTTTCGATTGTAATTACGTCTCTAACATGTCCATAACTTGAGGGATAGATTAACCTACCTTCTCATTTATAATGGGTCTTCTCAAGGACGACAACTTAAACAAGACACTACAAATTCGACAACGACCTAAGAAGACTATGCATAACTTGTACGCTACAACTTTCTTTTCTTCCTTCTGATCTACATCCGACCTTTTCTATTAGGTTTTAATTCCTATGTGCAAGGATGAACAGTCACCAAGGCTCTAAATGTTGGAAAATAGGTAAGAACTAAGAACGCACAATATTATGATTCTTGCCACATCAATCATCGTATTAACCGACTCTAGTACAAGCAACTATGTTAACTACCTTACAGGTAACAACAGTACTATGATCAATTACAAGACTCCCTAAGCTAGAATCAAGTAATTTGCAGTCTTCTTCTTCGGGCTCCGGTAACCAACATTTCCAAAAATCTACTAAAGCTTGGTCAGGAGCAAAATATTCAAGTCTGTTTTGCATCCAGACTAGAGGACCCTCACAGCAAAAAGAAAAGATGCGCAAATCTCAAGGAAGAGAAATGGCGGGCCAGTAAGCCATTGCAAATCAAGAATGTACATATCTCCCCCGGCTCTATAGAGCTGTAAAATTGCAGGATTGATATAATGAGATATCTAATCGTAAAAGATGGGAAATATGCATATCCAAAGGAAAGTTGGGTTTAATTCGCAAAAGTCGACATCCAGTCAACCAAATATTGAGTTCTACCAGGATTCTTCAACACACCAATCATTAGTGAAAAGAATGATACAGCAATGCTCAAAGAGAGAAGATTAATGCATTATTCTGTTGAATATTCATATCAGGAGCAGGATTTTCTAATCAAATGAAGTATATATTTATATGAGAAAAACATCTGATTTTCAATTCCTTGCATAAAAAGAAAACCAAAATTTAAACTTTCAAGCAGTTTCTGGTTTTTTCTCATGACTAGGAAACAAAGCATAAAATTATATAAGATAATTCATCATGTGATCTCCATTATAAAACTGAATGCTTCGAGGATCCAATCTACTTACAATAGAAAACACACCAGCATCACATCATAATTTCTCTGGCTTGGTAGTAAAGATAAGTGTGATTCGTAGGCCAAAACACATTTTCCTCACTATCAGTCATAAAGAAAAAATGAGCAGAAACTAATGCTTACCTGCAATTCAAACTTGACTCTGTCATTTGATCTAACACTGAATTCAGATGCAGCTGAAGTTGCAAGTATGTTTCTGTTAATGGGTTTTTCTTGAGTTGTTTGGGGGAACTGATTGATAACTTTCTCTGTTGCACAATCGAAAGGTGGAGCCTCCCATAGACATTTCATGTTATATGGTCCTATTCGCTTCCATACTACATTTTTGCGATGGAAAATGCTTAACACGTCATTCAAAGTTTGGTGTGGAGGCACTTGAGACTGCGAAAAAACAAAAAAGAATCTTCTCTAGGATACAAACACAAGAACTCTGAAATGAGCAAAATTTAGAAACAGTAATTCAAAATTACCTTGAAACCAAGTGTCCACCTTTGTTCAGTTGTGGAAACTGATCTCAGGTACACTTTACCACCGTCTAAGCACTCCTGTGAATACAATATAACTACTCATTCATATTTCACAATCATGATAAGCACTTGTGCCAATAGTTTCCTAGCAATATGTTCAATGCTCATATCATGTTTCACAGTCATAATCAGCACTATATCTGCAAATAGTTAAACGAAGAACTGGATGTAATCTCTTTCATTGGTATCTGCGTACCTAGGGCCATTGACTTGACTCATATTACTATATCAATGGCCAAGAAAGACCAAGCTGTAACTCTTATGCGCTAATGCTGCCAACAAGAGCCACTAAACATAAGGATACATATAATATCCTCTAGGTTAAGTTCAGTAAACCTTTGCTGGTATAATGAGTCCATGAAGTTATTTAAATGTATAATAAATTTCAGAAAAAATAATAATTTGAAAATATATGTTCTGATGAATTCAACAACATTTACATGATAATAGCCTTATGTATGTAATAATAGAATAAAATGATCGAAGTTGGTTCAGTTTGACTCCTAAAGTCAAAGTATGCCAATTATTATTGGACGGAGGGAGTATAGAATATCAATTCTCTAACTGATCTAATTCATGAAAGCACAAATATATTTCGCTTGTATTTTCATTATAACTCCTTCAAGGGAGAGGAGAAAAACTTACAGAAGATTCTGGTTCCTCATTCTTATTATAACTGAAGCGAGCTTGAAACTGTCGATGCAACATTAAATAGTACGTGACAGTGATCTGCAAGAATAGAGAATATCAGATGACCAGCCAATTAGGACTTTATAATGATGTATAAAGCTCTATACCTGATTTTGAACATGATTGAGTAGAGACCCTATCACTTCACCAATGTTAAAGCCCATTTTAAGCATATCCCGAACAATATCCTCATCAACCTTCAGAAATCACAGACACATCAATGCCTTCACTAATGTTTATAGGTCGTATATTACAGCTTCGGACAATATTCCACATGACCTAAGAGCAAACGCCCCCTTCTTTGTATGTAACTACTTTCAGTTACAAATAAATAAGGGAACGGGAACACCCATCAATATTAAAATTAACTTCTCTTGTATCCACATATATGTCACTGCCCATGTGTGTCAGAGTATTCTGAAGAAAGGACTGTTCGAACAAGTAAAAATACAGACTCGTCACATAGATGTGTAGCTTGATTACAAAAAATAAAAGAGGGGGTAAAAAGATGTAAGGTTAACACCATGGAAATGATATGATAGTCATGCATTTCAAAAGTTAATTATATGATATGTAGAAAACTGAATGAAAGGATAATCTATCCAAGTAGATGTAAGCATGTAAAAAAAGATTATGGATTGGTAAATATCCTATGATCAAAGTGGAATTAAGCTTATAAAAGAAGAAGAAAAGACACAGAGAGAGTGAAAAGGGGAACATCTTCTAGAATTCCAAACCTAATTACCATCATTCAGATTGTAGAAACATGACCCGGAAACACCATCCCAAGGTTTCAGCCAAATCCAACTGTCAGATAAAAAGAAAGGCAATTCTATCAAACCTGGACGTGGAAACCCCGAAAATCCCCTGTTCACCCTCTTAGTGTCTTTTCTTCTTCTATTTCATTATTATATTTTCTTGGTCCTAAAACTGAACTCATAGCCACCACACCCTGAAAATCTGGGCCAAATTTTACAAATGTTATTGTGCCAATTTCCTCATATGGGAGGAAAAACCCAGCAACAAAATATGAAGCACAATAAAGAGAGAAAATTAGTACAAAAGATTACTAATATGATTAGATCAAGAAGAATCTACACCCCCTTATGGGACAATAGGATAGCTGGTATCACCTTTGTTGTATCATACAAGAGGTCCTTTGTTGCACTAGCTATGTACTGTGGCATTCGCTCCTGAAACCATGGATGCTGGCGTATTTCAGGAATAGATATTCGATTAACAGGATCGACCACAAATATCTTGGCAATCAAGTCATTCGCAGGTCTTGATATGTGATGTGAAATGGGGTAAACACCATTCTAGCACCAAAGATTTAAAATGCTTAAATAAATTAGGAGGGGTAAGAAGTAACTAAGTTAAGATGTACATCAGAGGAAGCAAGTTAATATGTGGATCCTACCCTTATCCTTGCAAACAATCCAGGAAGATTATCATCATCAAAAGGAAGCCTCCCACATAAGAGAGCATATAAGATAACCCCACAACTCCATATATCGACTTCGGGACCAGCATAAAGTCTATTAGATACAACCTGAATTTGATGTAGCTTAACATAAATTCACTGCATCAAAATTGGCACACAAAAAGAAAATCATGCAGAGCTAATAAGTAATAGAAACACTTTCCTTGTAGGAAAGGTTATAAATAGTAGCTACCTTACCGCATTAGTTTCCTTGTAGGTTAGATTATAGATGATAATTTCCTTATAGACTTTAGAATCCTTTTCCATATTTAACTAGTCAGTCTCTTTTCCTTTACCATATAGGATTAGTTAGTTAGCTTCTACCTTTCCCTATTGGTCTTTGGTCTTTGTATTTGCCCTATATAGCCTTCTATTATCAATACAAGCACGCAATTATATTTTACAAGAGCTAACCTCTGGAGCAGCATAATTTGGGCTCCCGCAGCTTGTTTTCAGGAAATAGCCATCACGCATTTCATTCCCCAATCCAAAGTCTGCTATTTTAACATTGTGCTTTGAATCCAACAGTAGGTTCTCTGGCTTCAGATCCCTATGAACAATCATGTGACTGTGGCAGTACTCGATTCCTGAAATTATCTACTCTAAAATTTCACCTTATCAATTCCAGATACTTCACTTGTGACAAAACCAGATGCATAGAAAAATTAGCAGCCAATACCAGTAGTTTAGGAAATTTTATTTTTTCTAGTTAATTTTCAGACCAGAAACATGGAAGTAAATCATCAAACAAAATAAAATCAGAAATAGTAATTATGATCCAGCTAATCCAAATTCTGGAAACACTTACTAATGCTCTCCACATAAAATAATTTCAAAAGGTATAGTATATGTTCTACGAATATTTCTATGTCTGAGTTTTGACCCAAACTGGAGAAGGTTTACGTGTTTTGCTTCTACACCCAACATGGGATTCAGAAATTCATGAAGTACAGCTGTGTAGGCGTATTATAATCATTGACAAAAACTGTCTTTGACTGTCAAATTAGATTTACCATAACCACTCACCTTGGAATATAATTTGCATTATGCACTCTTGTAATCGAAACTTGTATTGCTTGAAACTAACATTAAAGGAAGTTACACCTTCATTTATGAGTGCACTCTACTGATTCTGTTATTAGGAAATAGTGGAAACTTTAATTACTGACCCATACAAGAAATTGAAGATGTCTAGCTCAAAGGATAGTGGCATGCAGAAGAATTAATATGATATTCACTCTTACTCATTATGCCATACCATAATAAGATGACCTTATTTTAAACCTTTATATGTTTATAAAATGGAATTTATAATCTCCTGGCATATGTGTTTTGTCTGACCACGCCTGAGATAATCGTCAGAAATGTACTGCTAGAACAACAGGGAAAGAGCAAAACTGTTTCCAACAGGAGCGAAGAGTCAAAATGAAGGTACAAGCTCATGGTAATCTAGACTGACCAGCAGATGTTACTCTTCGTCACAGTTTCCAGCAATTTCATTGTAACGACTTTCTCATACCCGACTAATTGGTTACTAGATTGTCTCATTCTTAATTTTAGTACCACATCCAAAAGAACGATCTAACAAACAAAATATTTTACACAACAGATCTGAAGAGAGCATACAGACTCTCTTGTAACCATGTAGTAGAAAGTTGATCATGATAGGGAAGTACATGTTATATTTCATCCTTTCTTAGAACTGTACAGATTTATTCGCACAGTTACTAGATACAGTAGACTTAGATGGGTACAATTTTCCCTCTGTAGGATATTACAATCTAAAATTTTGAGTCAAGCTTTGTGAACTAAACTGATTGAACTATACTTACTGGTCAATACACAAATGTGATTTTGATAGATGAAAGGTAAACTATTTGCAAATCAAAAAACATTCTTTCATGGTCATGTGAAAATAAGATTTCCTCCAGACAAACTTATCTAAAATATGGGATTTATAATGAATATGGGTTTAATAATAATCGTCCACTACCATACTCACCAATAGCTGACACTAAGATGCACATCCAAATCGTCCAAACAATACTTTTCTATGTCAGTCTGTGTTTCAAGCTAATTAATATGTTTCATTCAGCTAGTTATCACCAAATTTTGTATCAGCTAAGACATTAAATTATGTGCCTATTGTTTTTTAATTCTAGTAGAGTTGATGCAGATCCAAAAGTATGGGAACATATAAGGTCCAAATGCATCATAATATCTTTTATAGGATCAGAAGCCTCACAACTTTATGCCGTTATTATATGTGCTTTTATCCCTACCTCATTTAGAACCAGTCCAGTTGAATTGAGGAGTGTTTTACACCTTCACTATGTGCGACTGCACACACTTCATCATCTTCTTCCCGCCGACCTGGTAATTTGCTTAGCGGTGAATCTGCCTCCGGAAATGGGGAGGTCCAGTGGAAAGAAGAAGTTGCAAGCGAAGCGTGTCGTATATGGTTCTAAAATCACTCCCGGAAAACTGCAAACAAACGATTTCTCAGTTACGAAACACAACTCTCAGGTGAAGGGCATGGAAACGGTTCTGGAGGAGCTGGAACTGACAGAGGACATGGAGATGAAGCTTGATAACATTGTGAATAATGGCCCCGTGGGTGAGGAGTTGTTGGTAACTCCAGTGAAGAAGATGGAGCTAGGTCAATCAAGCTCACCACCAACTACAGAGGTGAATAAAAATGGGAAAGTGCCTTGGGGAGATAGGGCTGAGGTTGAATCGGCTCCCCCTTGGACGGAACTTTTCAAAGACAAGGAACAGGAGGAGGTGAAGTTCTATAGGCCGATAGAGGTAGAAGGAACAATTATGGGAAGAATTGAAAAGGCAGATGTGGAGAGCAGTCTCAAAGATTGGGAAACAACTGTGGCGTGCAAAGTGCTGGGAGCTTTCCCCCCATTTCTAGTTATGAATGGATTCTTCAGACGAATCTGGAAGCAGCACACAATTCAGAAAATCTGGCTGGTGAAACCAGGAGTTTTTATGATCAAATTCGCCCTCAAGACGGAGGTAGATCAGGTACTGGAGAATGGAGTCATACTGTTTGATAATAAGCCTGTGTTAATTCAGAAATGGAGCAAGAACATGGATCTGGAGATGCCAAAGAGAGTCCCTGTATGGCTTAAATTGCCAAATCTGGATGTGCTGTATTGGAAGCCAAAGATCCTTAGCACAATCCTAAGCCCCGTAGGAATTCCCCTGAGGTTGGACAGGGCCACCGTGGAGCTGGAAAGACTCAGTTATGCAAGGGTACTGGTTGAGGTGGAACTAGGGAAAAAGGTTCCGGGAAGGGTGCCTTATCTTGATGAGAATGATGTTATACAAAGCCAAGATATTGTTTGTGAGTGGATGCCCACACAATGCACCAACTGTTCAATGATTGGCCACGAAGAGGAACAATGCAGAAGGAAGGAGAAACTGAGACCAGTGAAACAGGTCTATGTTCCAATCAGTAAGGCAGTTCCACAAAAAAATGCAGAGGAGGGGGGAGCCTATACAGAGAAGAGTAAGACACTGACTGAACCAACAGAGGAGGCTTTCAAAACGGTATACAAGAAGAAAGGAGCTTATGCTGGGATACAGAAGATACTGGATGGAGCCACACAATGCCCCACAACAGAACTAGACACAAAGCCAGAAAGCGGCCAGGGCAGAGAAATGGCAGGTAATCACTTCAACATACTTGCTGATCCCCCATATGATAAATAACATTATAGCTTGGAACCTGAGAGGTGTGAATGGAGGACTGAAGCAGAGGCAAGTGAGGGAGTTCTGTAGTAATAAGCAGATAGGGCTGTTGGGATTTTTTGAAACAAAGGTAAAGAAAGAAAATGAACAGAAAGTATGGGCAAACATAGGACTTCACTGGGACCTGGTAACTAACAGCTCAATTATAGACAGTGGAAGGATATGGGTAGCTTGGAGAAGGGACTACTTCACTGTTAATATTCTAAATATGGGGGATCAATGGATAGATATGGAATGCACAATTACAGGGCTAAATATGCCATGTTATATTACCATGGTGTATGGTAACAATCAACCTATGGATAGGAAGAATCTTTGGGAGTTCTTAAGCCTAGCTAGACAGGATGATAGGCCTTGGATTGTGATGGGTGACTTCAATAACCCTTTACACTTTGAGGATAGATTGGGGGGGAATGAAATTCACCAGCCTGAAATGGATGACTTCCAGGAAGTGGTCCAAAACCAAAACCTCTCTCTCTTGAAAACGTTTGGTCCTAGTTATACCTGGTGTAATAGGAGGAAAGAAGAAGGGAGAATTTACAGTAATATAGACAAAGCTCTAGTGAATGAAGGCTGGCTCAACAAGTTAACTGATTCTGTATGCCAAGTTGTGGTAAATGGCACTTCTGATCACTTCCCACTGGTGATCAATATCCAGAAGGCTCAGAAAAAGGTAGCTAGGCCTTTTAAATTCTTCAACATGTGGAGCCTATCACCTAAATTCAAACCTACTGTCAAGGCAATCTGGGAGATGAAGAGCAACAAGAATCTGACACAGGTCTTTGACTCACTGAAGAGGATGGAGGGGCCACTACAGAAGCTGAACAGAGATGACTTCTCAGACATTGAGAAAAGGGCAAAGGAGGCTAAAGGGGTTTGGGAGTTAGACCAGCAGGAATTGGCAAGGGACCCTGGCTCATGGGACAAGCAGAGAAGAGAATACAGAAGCAGAATACATGCCAATATAATGTCTGAGGCAGAATACAGTTTCCTTAAGCAGAGGGCTAAGGTAAAATGGCTAAGGGAAGGAGATAGGCCCACCAAAATGTTCTACTCTATGATGAAGTTCAGAACCTACTCCAACCATATTGTCTCTCTGGCAAATGGGGATGAGTTAATACAGGGAGCTAAGAACATTGAAGACCATCTAGTTGACTTCTTCAGGAACCTTATGGGCAAGAAGGTTAAGACAGACATGAAGATTGATAAAAGGATCACATATAAAGGACCAGTGCTGACAATCCAGCAGCAAGCAAGACTGATCAAACCTGTGCTAGCTCAAGAGGTGATCAAGGCCATAAAGAGCATCAAATCTAGCAAAAGTCCGGGGCATGATGGATACTCCAGCCTTTTCTTCAGGGAGTCATGGGACATTATAGGAGAAGATGTGACAGATGCTGTGATGGGATTCTTCAAAGGGGATAGGGTTCCAGGTGACTTCAGCAGAGCAGTTATCAGTCTGATCCCAAAAAAACCTCAACCACAAGTCCCAGGTGATTATAGGCCTATCTCCTGCTGCTCCATACTCTACAAGGTGGTGACAAAGATACTCTGTGAGAGGCTGGGACTGGTCTTACCATCTCTGGTTTCAAACAACCAATCAGCCTTTGTTAAGGGAAGAAGCATTACTCACAATATTTTGTTGACACAGGAATTACTGCACAAATATGGTCATGGAGATCTTAAACCGAGTTGCCTCATCAAAATAGACATCTCCAAGGCTTTTGACAGCCTCAACTGGGATTTCTTGTTCCAGTGGCTACAGCATCTGAAACTCCCAGCTCTATTCCTGGACTGGATTCAGAAATGTGTTAGTTCCTCAACCTTCTGTATTTCTATAAATGGTAGTCTATCTACTGCTTTTGAAGGAAAAAGAGGGGTAAAGCAGGGGGACCCCCTTTCCCCCCTGCTGTTTGTTCTGAGCATGGAATACCTCACAAGAATGCTAGAAAAAAAGTTCCAGGAGAAAAAAATTGGGTTTCACCAGAGGTGTCAGAAAGTGGGGGTTCATAGCCTACTCTTTGCTGATGACCTCCTCATCTTTTGTGCTGCTGATTCAAGGTCCTTAGAGGGGATTAAGGGGGTTCTGAGTGACTTCAAGAAAACCACTGGCTTGGCTGTGAATGAGGACAAAACTCAGGTCTATTTCTCCAAAATGACTGAGATAGAAAGAGGAATGTTGACTGCTATCTTACAGGTAGCACAGGGGGAGTTTCCATTGAAATATCTGGGACTTCCATTAACTGCAACACAATGGAATGCTTCA
>JAULKK010000001.1:7280763-7295850 GCA_032355705.1 Rubia peregrina | reverse complement strand
AACTTTTTATTTGCCGTTATTATACGTAGGTAAAGATATTAACTGCCGAACATGTGTCTTGGATAAAGTGCATAAAGCAAGTAAGACACTTATAGCGGGACGGAGGGAGTAGGTCTTATCAGCCGACAAAATGGAGTAAAGGCCCCAGCTGCACAGATCAATTTGAATGAGGTGACATATCATATAAATATACTTTCTCCATTTTCTCTTACCTTTGATGAACCTCTTTTGAAGCTAAAATTAAACGTGCAGTATATTTAGAAGTATTTCCAAAACGTTTCAGTTTGCACACGGCGTTTAAATAACTCAGGAAGGGATGCTACTTTTAAGAGGATTTTAAAATCCTAGTGAAATCAGAATGTTTCCATAAGAACCAACAATTAAATTAGGCCTGGTGTCACTCAATTGTTTGTAGTGTATGTCTTCAAGGCTCACTTTTCCATAACATCTTGTAATCCAGTTGAAGGTTCAGATACTAAAAAAGATACGGAAATAAACTTTGTTGTGGAGATGTATGAGAACATGGTATTTTCTTTAACTCGTCTCAAATAATATTACAAAGTATGTGAATTTCTACACATTTTTATGGAATCTCTACTTTATGGCGTAAACTATCCTTATATTGGGATATTTAAGGGAGTCAAACATTGGTATTTGTGATGCTACTTTTGGTTCTTTCTATAGGGATTAAATCTTTTGTCTTCCTTTTGTTGATAGTTCTCTTAAATTAGCTTGTAGGTTTTTATAGTTCCAGCATTCAATAGGCTCTGGAACATTATCATAATTTGCTTTGTAAGCCATTTCTAAAAGGTTTGCTTAGATTCTCGACTTAATTCTCCGACTATGGAAAATTAAACTCATCTCTAGTATGTTGCATAGGAAAAATGTCCCTGCGAAAAACTGCACAAAATACACACTAGTATATGTGCAAATTTTAGTTATTGAGCATGATTATAGAATCTACAATGGGTAAAGTAATTGCACAAATAATTTCTACATACCATGATGTGTGATCAAACAACATAAAAATGACATGAACAACTTAGACTAATACCAATAAGATAATATATTATTTAACCCACCAGACCCGAACCTGCTTACCCAAATTAACGTCACCACCCATGGAGTGGTGGTTGAAGTCAATGTAAACGATGAATTTGGATTTATTCAATTGCGACCTAAGACAATGGATTATTTTTCATGTAGTACTCGAAGTGCTCACCTTTAAGTATGGCAAATCAAACATCCATGTGTTGTCTCCTCCGTTGTAGACACCACTACCCTTTCCTGGGTGATTTTTAAATTTTCTTTTTGTTAGGATTGTGAAAGGTTATTAAAAACATTTATATGGAGGGAGTGTATATGGTTGCTTCTCTACTATTTCACTGTGTATTAAGTAAATTTTAATTGTTCTTTAAATATTTAACCATTAAAATTCAAAGTAGAAAATATTAATGACCATCAGCTTGTTTGTGTCTTATAATAACTTCTTTTCTAAATAAAACTACTCAATCATTGTGAACGAAATTGGAATTTATCATATTTATCTTATTGGATAACTAAATATTTAGTGTGTGTTAAGATTAATATTTATGATGATAAATTTATACATTCCATATTGTATTTTACATAATTAGAGTTATCATTACTACACTATAAGATAATTAAAGATCTATTATCATATGGGAAAAATTCTAGTTCTTTAAACCATTAACTTAACAGTTGGAAACTAAATCTTTATTTGATTTGACAACTCATGCAGAAATATTATTGAAATGAATAAAATGTTTCCAAACCAAATGACAAAAACTCAAAAATAATAATGCAATCTTTATCTGCCTTATTATTTTCTATCATCTATGATGTATTTGAAGTCCTAGACCTTTAGCTCGTAAAACGGTCCCAATATTATTTCTTTGCACCAAGTTGTAGAGCGGACAAAAGAAAAAAAAGTGTTTTTCCGCACATAATTTGCACTCATTTGCACTTGAATTACTAATTGATTCTTAAATCCACATAGAATAATCACTAATCCAGGGTTAAATTATACCTATCTGCAATGAATTAAGAGTAATATTGCACTTAAAATACAATAATAACATAATCTAATGTCTCTAATGAATGTTTTTTTGGCTTAAATACTACTTGAGCATTTTCGAAAGAGGTCTTGTCTCTCGAACTCATGCCATTAAAGAGAACCTGATTTAGAACTATCTTACGTAGTCTACCCTAAATGTAGTTAAGGGATTTAAGGAAAATATCGCACAAAGGTATAGTTAAAGATTTCCTTTTTCTAATGGAAATGACATCGTTGGAAGTCGTAAAATATGGACGTTTGGCGGCAAGAGATCTTAAAGCACCACCCGGGGAGGAAAGGTTGATGTTGATGTTGGATCTCTTAGAGTTGCAGCCTAAGACAATGAAGTAATTTTACATGGAGTACACAAAGTCCATGCTTTCCAGTATGGAAAATCTGACATCTATGTCGCTACCCTCTACTCGCCACTATTGATATCCTTGCCCCATGAAATTTGAAGTTTGCTATTTGTTAGGGTTGTGAGATTTTATTTAAAGGCTAATTGATGAGACGTATATAAGATAATATACTAATGTCACGTGTGATAAAATTTCCTTGTCAATAAAAACCATTGACTAAACAGTTCGAAATGGAATCTTAAACCAAAATTAAGCATAATCTATAGACTAATACTCAAAAATAAAAATTAAAACTTTATCTACCTTATTATTCTTTATTATCTATGACGTACTAAAAGTCCACGACCATTAGCTCGTTAATCACCCGAATTATTTTTTCTTTACTCCCCACTTTAGAGGTTACAAAAGAGGAAAACTGTGTATGTCGCACTGAATCCGCACTCGCTGGCACTTAAATTAATAATTTATTTTTGAATCCATATATAATGTTCACTAATATTGATTTTACTTATAACAATTTTCAATGAGTCCTCAATAATTTTGCACTTAAAGTGTTCCATCCATTGGATCTAAAGTCTCTAAAGAATATGTTGTTGTTTCAATAACTTTTTAGCATTTTTGAAGGATGTCTTTTCTCCCAGACACATGCCCTTACAAAAAACATGAACTAGGCCTTTCTAAGGGAGTCCATCCTCAATGTGGTTCTGGGATCAAAGAAGATATTAAACAAATATTTAGTTATAGATTGCAATTTGTTTTCTGCTACATTTGTGCAGGTCTAACTGAATCTCCTAAAAAGTAAGATTAAATTTTAAAATGGTGCAAAGAAATAACTCACATTTTTCCTAGAAGTTGGCTTCACTTGAAGTAGAAATTCTATCATGTATTCCTTTGTGAAACTTTTGCTGATGACTTTGGATTTACATTCATCATGGCACATAGCTAATTTTATTAATCTTGTCAGCCAACCAAATGGGGTAAGGACCCAAGCTGCACAGATCAATTTAAATGAGGTGACATATGATAGAAATATACTTTCTCTATTTTCTCTAAACCTTTGATGAACCTATTTTGAAGCTAAAATTAAATGTGTAGTACATTCAGAAGTATCTCCAAAAGGTTTCAATATGCCCAATGCGTTAAAATAACTAAGGAAAGGATGATAGTTTTAGGAGGTTTTAAAATCCTACTGAAATCAGAATGTTTCCATAAGAACCAACAATTAAATTAGGAATGGTGTCACTCAGTTTATTTTAGTGCATGTCTTTAAGGCTCACTTGTCCATAGCATCACGTAATTCAAATGAAGGTTTAGATACTAAAAAATATAAGGAAATAAATTTTTTTGTGGACTTGTGTGAGAACAGTGTATATTCTTTAACTCATATCAAATAAAATAACAAAGTATGTGAATTTATACAAACTATTATGGAGTCTCTTCTTTATGGTGTAAACTATCCTTGTGTTGGGAAATTTAAGGGAGTTAAATATTGGGATTTCTGATGCTATTTTTTGTTCTTTCTATACGGATTAAAGTTTCGGTCTTCATTTTGTTGATACGCTCTCTTAAATTAGCTTGTAGGTTTTCATAGTTTAAGCATTCAATAGGCCCTGGAAAATTATCAATATTTTCTTTGTAAGTCATTTCTAAACAGTTTACTTATATTCTCAACATAATTCACCAACTATGGAAAATTAAACTCACCCCTAGTAAGTTGCAAAGGAAAAAATATCCCTATAAAAAACTAAAAAAAATACGCACTAGTATATGTGCAAATTTTATTAATTGAGCCTGGTGATAGAATCTACAATGGTTAAACTAATTGCACAAAGATTTCCTACATACCATGATGTGTGATCAAACAACATAATAAAAGGACCTGAGTCAACCGAGACTAATTCCAATAAACTAATATATGATTTAACCCACCGGACCTGAACCTTCTTACCCAAATTAAGGTCACCACCCATGGAGAGGAGGTTGACTTCACTGTAAACGTAGAATTTGGATTTTTTCAACTGTGGCCTAGGAAAATGGAGTATTTTTCATGTAGTACTCGAAGTGCTTTCCTTTAAGTATGAAGAATCCAACATCCACTCGTTGTCTCCTTCGTTGTAGCCACCACTACTATTTTTCTTGGTGATTTTCTAAATTTTCTTTTTTTTATTGTTGTGAAAGGTTTAAAAAATTGTGTGGAGGGAGTGTCTATGGTCGCTTCACCACTATTTGACTATACATTAAGAAAATTTTAATTGTTCTTTAAATATTTAAACATTAAAATTCCAATTAGAAAATATTAATGACCAGAAACTTGTTTGTGTCCGATAATAACTTCTTTTCTATATAAAACTACTCAATCATTGTCAATGAAATAGGAATTTATCATATTTATGTTATTGGACAACTAAATATTTAGTGTGTTAAGATAAATGTTTATGAAGATAACTTAATATATATTCTATATTGTATTTTACATGATTAGAGTAATCATTATTATACTATAAGATCATTAATTATCTATTATCATATGGGGGGAATCTAGTTTTTTAAACCATGAACTTAACAGTTGGAAACTGAATCTTTATGTGATTTGAGAACTTGTGCAAAAATATTATTGAAATGAATAAAATATTTCCAAAACTAATGACTAAAACTCGAAAATAAAAATGCAATGTTTATCAACCTTATTATTTTCCATCATATATGATGTACTTGAAGTCTTCGACCTGTAGCACGTCAATTGCCACCAATATTTTTTTGCACCAAATTGTAGAGCTGACAAATGAAGAAAAGTATTTTTTCCACACGGAATTTGCACTCATTAGCACTTGAATTACTAATTTATTCTTAAATCCACATATAATAATCATTAATCTAGAGTTAAATTATACCGATCTGCAATGAATCAAGAGTAATATTGCACTTAAACTACAATAATAACATGATCTAATGTCTCTAAGGAATGTTTTGTAGTTTAAGTACCAGTTGAGCATTTTCGAAGGACATCTTTTCTCTCAAACTCATCCCATTAAAGAGAACCTAAATTAGAACTTTCTTTCGGATTCTGTCCTAAATATAGTTAAGGGATCAAGGAAAATATCACACAAAGGTATTGTTGAAGATTGTCTTTTTCAAATAGAAGTGACATCATTTGAAGTCCTAAAAGATGGATGTTTGGCGGCAAGAGATCTTCAAGCACCACCCAGGGAGGAAATGTCGATGTTCATGTTAGATCTCTTAAAGTTGCAGCCTAAGATGATGGAGTAAATTACATGAAGTACACAAAACCCATGCTTTCCAGTATGGAAAATCCGACATCCATGTCGCTACCCTCTACTCGCCACAGTTGATATCCATTTATCGTGAATTTTGAAGTTAGCTATTTGTTAGGGTTGTGAGATGTTATTTAAAGGCTAATTGATGAGGCGTATATAATATAATATACAACTGTAACGTGTGGTAAAATTTCCTTGTCGATAAAAATCATTGACTTAACTGTTCAAAATGGAATCTTAATCAAATTCGAGAACTCGTGCATGAAAATGATTTAACTAGCCAAAATAAAGCATAATCTAAAGACTAATAATAAAAAATAAAAATATAGTATTTATCTACCTTATTATTCTCTATTATCAATGACGTACTAAAAGTCACCGACCATTAGCTCCTTAATCACCCCAATTATTATTTTTTTCTTTGCTCCCCGCTTTAGAGGTGACAAAAGGGAAAAAGTTTGTATTTCACACTAAATCTGCAAAGAATATTCACTAATCTTGATTTAACTTATACTAATTTTCAATGAGTCCACAATAATTTTGCACTTAAAGTGTTCCATCCATTGGAGCTAAATTCTCTAAGGAATATGTTGCTGTTTCAATACCTTGTTAGCATTTTCGAAGGATGTCTTGTCTCCCAGACACATGCCCTTACAAAGAACATGAACTAAGCCTTTCTAAGGGAGTCCATCCCCAATGTGGTTATGGGATCAAAGAAAATATTGCATAAATATTTAGTTATTGATTGCAATTTGTTTTCTGCTACATTTGTGTAGGTCTAACTGAATCTCCTAAAAAGTAAGATTAAATTTTAAAATGGTGAAAAAATTCTCACATTTTAGCCAGAAGTTAGATTTACTTGAAGTAGAAATTCTATCATGTATTCCTTTGAGAAACTTTTGCTGATGACTCTGGATTTATATTCATCAAGCTATATAGCTGATTTTATTGGTTTTATCAGCCAACCAAATGGAGTAAGGACTCAAGCTGCACAGATCAATTTAAATAAGGCGACATATGATAGAAATATACTTTCTCCATTTTCTCTTACCTTTGATGAACCTGTTTTGAAACTAAAATTTAATGTGCAGTACATTCAAAAGTATCTCCAAAAGGTTTCACTATGCATAATGCGTTCAAATAACTCAGGAAGGGACGATAGTTTTAAGAGGATTTTAAAATCATACCTAAATCAGAATGTTTCCATAAGAACCAACAATTAAATTAGGCCCGGTGTCACTCTGTTAATTTTCGTGCTTGTCTCTAAGGCTCACTTGTCCATAGCATCGCGTAATTCAAATGAAGGTCAAGTTACTAAAAAAATATAAGGAAATAAATTTTGTTGTGGAGATGTGTGAGAACTGTGTATATGTTTTAACTCATCTCAAATAAAATAACAAATTATGTGAATTTCGACAAATTATTATGGAGTCGCTTCTTTATGGTGTGAACTATCCTTGTGTTGGGAAATTTATGGGAATTAAACATTGGGATTTCTTGTGCGACTTTTGGTTCTTTCTATACCGATTAAAGAATCGGTCATCATTTTGTTTCTACGTTCTTTTAAATTACCCTGTAGATTTTCAAAGTTTCAGCATTCAATAAGTTCGGAACATTATAAATATTAGTTTTGTAAGTCATTTCTAAAAGGTTTGCTTATATTCTCGACTTAATTCACCAATTATGGAAAATTAAACTCACCTCTAGTAAGTTGCACATGAAGAAATATCCCTATAAAAAACTGCACAAAATACGCACTATGATATGTACAAATTTTAGTAATTGAGCCTGATGATAGAATATACAATGATTAAGGTAACTGCACAAAAAATTACTACATACCATGATGTATGATAAAACAACATAAAAAATGACCTGA
This sequence comes from Rubia peregrina, assembly GCA_032355705.1. Taxonomy (NCBI): domain Eukaryota; kingdom Viridiplantae; phylum Streptophyta; class Magnoliopsida; order Gentianales; family Rubiaceae; genus Rubia; species Rubia peregrina. Next base: position 7,288,260 of record JAULKK010000001.1, on the reverse strand, counting down.
CTCAACCCAAACTAATCTCAATAAAATAATATATGATTTAACCCACCAGACCTGAACATGCTTACCCAAATTAAAGTCATCACCCATGGAGAGGAGGTTGAAGTCACCGTAAACGTAGAATTTGAAGAAAAAAAATCAATTGCGGCCTAGGACAATGGAGTATTTTTCATGTAGTAGTGGAAGTGCTATCCTTTAAGTATGGAGAATTCAACATCCACGCGTTGTCTCCTCCGTTGAGGCCACCACTACCATTTTTCTTGGTGATTTTCTCAATTTTCTTTTTGTTAGGGTTGTGAACGTTCATTAAAATGTTTTATGTGGAGGGAGTGTATATGGTCGCTTCACCACTATTTGACTGTATATAAAGTAAATTTTAATTTTTCTTTAAATAATTAAAAATTAAAATTTGAAGTAGAAAATATTAATGACGAACAACTTGTTTGTGTCCGATAATAACTTCTTTTCTAAATAAAACTACTCAATCATTGTTAATGAAATAGGAGTTCGTCATATTTATCTTATTGGAAACATAAATATTTAGTTTGTATTAAGATAAATGTTTATGAAGATAACTTTATATATTCTATATTGTATTTTACATGATTAGAGTAATCATTATTATATTATAAGATCATCAATAATCTATTATCATATAGGGGGGAAATATAGTTTTTTAAACTATGAACTTAACAGTTGGGAACTGAATCTTTATGTGATTTGAGAACTCGTGCAGAAATATTATTGAAATGAATAAAATATTTCCAAAACTAGTGACTAAAACTCAAAAATAAAAATGCAATGTTTATCTAACTTATTAATTTTAATCTTCTATGATGTACTTGAAGTCCTAGACCTTTAGCACATCAATTTCCACCAATATTGTTTTTTTGCACCAAGTTGTAGAGCCGACAAAAGAAGAAAAGTGTTTTTTCGCACTGAATTTGTACTCGTTAGGACTGGAATCACTAATTTATTCTTAAATCCACAAAGAATACTCACTAATATTCAGTTATAATATATCGATCTGCAATGAATCAAGAGTAATATCGCACTTAAACTATAATAATAACATGATCTAATGTGTCTAAGAAATGTTTTGTAGTTTAAGTGCCAGTTGAGCATTTTCGGAGGAGATCTTTTCTCGCGAACTTATCCCATTAAAGAGAACATGAATTAAAACTTTCTAGTATGGAACATCCGACATCCATGTCGCTACCATGTACTCGCCACTATTGATATCAGTTTCCCGTGAATTTTGACGTTAGCTATTTGTTAGGGTTGTGAGATGTTATTTAAAGGCTAATTGATGAGATGTATATAATATAATATTCTAATGTCACGTGTGGTAAAATTTCTTTCTCGGTAAAAACCATTGACGTAACTGTTCGAAACGGAATCGTAATCAAATTCGCGAACTCGTGCATGAAAATGATTGAACTGGCCAAAATAACGCACAATCTAAATACTAATGCTCTAAAATAAAATTTTAATCTTTATCTACCTTATTATTCTCTCTTATCTATGACGTGCTAAAAGTCCATGAATATTAGCTTGTTAATAACCCCAATTTGTTTTTCTTTGGTCCCCACTTTAGTGGTGACAAAGGAGGAAAAGTGTGTATTTCGCACTAAATCTGCACTCACTGGCACTTAAATAAATACTTTCTGTTTAAAACCAAATAGAATATTCACTAATCTTGATTTAACTTGTACCAATTTTCAATGAGTCCACAATAATTTTGCACTTAGAGTGTTCCATCCATTGGATCTAAAGTCTCTAAGGAATATGTTGTTGTTTCAATACCTTTTTAGCATTTTCGAAGGATGTCTTGTCGCCTAGACACATGCTCTTACAGAGAACATGAAATAGCCCTTTCTAAGGAGTCCATCCTCAATGTGGTTCTGGGATCCAAGAAATATATCACAAATACTTTGTTATGGATTGCAATTTGTTTTCTGCTACGTCTATGTAGGTCTAACTGAATCTCATAAAAAGTAAGATTAAATTTTAAAATGGTGCAAAGAAATAAATCACATTTAGAAATTACCTTTATTTGAAGTAGAATTTCTATCATGTATTCCTTTGAGAAACTTTTTCTGATAACTTTAAATTTACATTCATCATGATACATAGTTGATTTTATTGGTCATGTCAGCCCAGCAAAATTAGTAAGGACCCAAACTTCACATATCAATTTAAATGAGGCTACATATGATAGAAATATACTTTCTCCATTTTCTCTTACCTTTGATGAACCTATTTTGAAGCTAAAATTAAATGTGCAGTACATTCAGAAGTATCTCGAAAAAGTTTCACTATGCACAATACCTTCAAATAACTCAGGAAGGGATGATAGTTTTAAGAGGGTTTTAAAATCCTACTAAAATGAGAATGTTTCCATAAGAACCAACAATTAAATTAGGCCTGGTGTCACTCAGTTGATTTTTGTGCATGTCTTTAATTCTCACTTGTCTTTTTTTTTTAATTGAACCACCATTGGTGGGGGGATATTTATTAGGCTCCCCAAACCCTAATCTGATAATTTCCTCGAAGGGAATCAATTTGTGAGATTACAGAGTAAGTTAAAAACCTAAACTGCATCTGAGCGCGGTTACACGCTATAGCTACTACTAAAAAGGCGATGGAATACATGAAAAATTCCTAAAGTCTAATGCCCTAGAGCATCTAAACTATCCAGCAGGTAAAGCATCTATGACTTGCATGAACCAGAACAAAATTGTCCCAATTAACCAAAGTCTACCAGTCTACAACATGGAACAGTGAAAACGCCGAGAGTAAGTCGACAAGACCACTCCGACTCGGATTTCTCCTACACTGTTAAACATTATAAACTAGAAGCCCAAAGGATTTTCCATCTGGCCGGTTAGTCCAGTTGCAGAGGAAAACAACAGATAGGCAAAGAATACTTGATAAATTAGTCCGGATAATTCCGCAAAAAGACCCAATTAAAATCATATACCATCTGACATGAAATAAAAAAAAAGAAACAGAACCCTAAAACCAGAAAACTACCCATCTCCTTCCAGGCCCGGTGGCGCGTGTGGCGGTGCGTGCGACATTCACGGTGGCGCGTGCAGGAACACTCGCCCGGAAGCTGCGTCAGAAAGGCAAGGCGTGTGGCCGGCGAAGCACGTAGCGCGATGAAACGCCGGTTAGTTCACCCGCGACGGACTTCCGGAGGCGCGTGGGCTGCGCGTGAGGCGCGTGTGGCGCGTGGAGGCCGCCGTGAGCTGGAGAATCGGAGTAGGGTAGATCCCCTTACTTTTCCGGCAACAGAAAATACGCCGGCATATCATATCTGGACCGAAGAAAGCACGGCCGAGTTTTCATTCGGCCAGAGATGGACCACCGAACAACCACCTGCAAAAACAACAAAAGAAAGCCAGCGGCCGGTGAAGGCGGTGAAGAAGGCAGGAGAGACTGTGGTCATGGGTTTGCCGGAGAGATTTTCGAAACCGTGGCTTGTCGGAGAGGCTAGGATTCAGGTTGGAGGGAGAGTCGGGCGGCTGGGTGCGTAAGGAAAGGTAGGGGTTGGAAGGGGTGGCCACCGGCGAGGATCACCGGCGAGAAGCGCCGGCCACCCCTCCGTCCGTGATTTCAGGATCTAGGTCGGGATAAGAGAGAAGATGGAGTGAAAAAGTTAGAGAGAGAAAAGCCGGTGAAATACAATTAATTTTAAATTTTCCCTTTAATTAAAATATCAATTAATTTTAAATTTTAGTGTTTAATTTAACTAATATTGTGTATAAGTAATTAAATACAGTGAATTTTTCATAATTTATGGAGAAGCCACTTATGAGGAGAATTATTTACTCTTTATTATTATAAAAGAACGTATGATGGTTTTAAAAAATTAAAATGAAAAGTGTGTGAATTAAGATAACGGAAAGAATTCTAAAAATCACATTTGACCTTTTCCTAAAATAATGTATCTCACTAAAAATAATTGATCTCGTCTATCTATCCTACCTTTATAAAAGGGCAAATCTAAGTACAAGTTGCAATTGCTCCTTTATCTGGACTTTTATAGACCATCCATTTATTCCCATGGACCTGCTGATTTACAGGAAGAGAGAATTCAGACAATCTCATTGATTTCGACTAAGGGAGACCCATCAATGGTAACAGCTCTTGTATATGATCTATGCTTGGATTATCATCAAGCATAATAATTTTTGGGATGTCGAGTGGGACCATCACCCCATCTGGTGGTCTTTGGGTGAAATTTTTTTGCAATAGTTTTATACTTTTCTGACCCACAAAAAGGCTGAGAATTCTATGGGGTCAGGGAATTTTGTGTGACCAACTCTAACAAGGTGTTTGAGTAATTATAATTTTTGTTGAGAATTTATGCTGAATAAGAATGGTTTATAAGGACTGAAAATAAAATAATTATATTTTGATTAAGATTAAAATTAAAATTAAAATTAAAATTAAAATTAAAATTAATTGAGGGTAATATAGTAAATCATTCATTAAAATTACCTGCATTTAGATTTTGTGATTTGAAAAAGACGTAATAAAATGCAATTTTCAAAAAAAAAACTCAGGAAAATATACTGCAAAGAGAACAGCCTGGCAAATCCAAAAGACGTTCCCGCCTCTCCTACTCTTGCCCAAGTTAGAGTAGTACTGACTGCGCAAAGCATATAACCCACAGAGAATATGAAGAGAGAGAATGTTACAAGCACGGTAGTCGAGATGAAGTTAGAAGTTGAAAATAGATAAACAAGCTAGAGGGTGTTTTAGGTGACGATCAAGTCATGCATGATTTACAGTCTACAGACCAATCTTTTCCATGGCAACTCCAGGCAAAATTCTTCATATGGTTTGCACCTGAGAAAACGAAATTCTAATTGTTGAACCACCAAGGGATGTTGCATGCTTGCAAACAAGGGCTTCAGTCGCCTGCTCCTCGTTTTCAAAAAGCACATGAGCCTGTTTCTTTCCATTTGTTTCAAATAACTTCGAGTTAACAATCTTTCCATGTTCCTCCAAATGTTCCTCCACTTCTTCCTCAGTCACATCCTGTGGCAGGGTAGACAAGTGAATCATCTTGGTTGGAGAGCAACAGTACCGATAATTTTTTGCAGCATTTCGATTAAAGCGGTTGAGGTTTGAGTTTGAATATTCATGAGTATCTGCCCCCATTGTAATGTTTGGATGCTTTGAAAAATTAACCTCCAAGCGCTTCCCAAAAAGCATAGCACCCTGTACCATCACACCATGAAAGATTTCTTCAAATTAGCAATATTCAACTTCGCAATTGGGTTAATGTCTGCAAAACAGGATGACTACTCCATCAGTTTCACACTAGAGCCCTGTTTCTAATACTAAAGCAGTAATGGATACATGACTCTTTAGGCAGAACAGAGGGAGTGGGATTTTATTGACGCCCTTCGGATTGAACTTAGCTTCGTGTCCTGAAATGGCCTAGCCACGCTATGAGTGTATGAGATCAAAAGCCAATATGTCCAAAAGAAAGTAGATGATAGCTGTCATGTGAATACTAAATAAATAAGCCCTTAGGCAGCCAATTCTAAGCAGCATTCCTTGTACCCTCATTTTCTCGATTGAGTGACACCCACAACACTACCCATCTTCTAAACAAAATTGAACATAGAAAATAAAAAGGGGAGACCCCAAATTAGTCAAAGAACCCGTGAGGCTCCAAAAACGACAAGTACAAATAAGTTTGACCATACAGTCCATACCACAAAGAAACAAGATACGCAAAGACTTTGCCCAACGGAATTGACCAAAATCTATAATACCAGTAAACAAAAGGATGGATGGAAAAAGACAACTGCTCTCGTAATTTTATTACCTTGCAAAATTAGCCTAAGCACTTAAATTTCCACAAATACATACTATGCCCTATAAATTTTAAATCTGAAGTACAAGGTTTAGGTATGACCTTTAGAAAGTGGACTGCCAATTCAGCCTGAAAACCATCCCCCATCTGAACAAGTCCATGGTCGGGTTTATTTCGAAGAAGTTTGATTCTCACAATATTTCCATAGATGGAGAATAAGTTGAACAACTTGTCCTCGTCTATTCTCTGCAACACGGATTAGGAGAGTGATTTGTAGAAAAAGAACAAAAGTACTCCAAAAGAAAGTCACTTGCAGAAGGATAAAAAGACAAATATTATAAGGAGATGAGAGGAGACTTACATCAGCATTCAGGTTTGAAACAAGAACAGTACATCTGTCATTTGTGCCAGTAATCCCTGGAGGCAAACCACCTCCGAAAGCAGCTGCAATGGCAGCAGCATTAGCCATCTGCAATTAAGATATCAGCTTGGATATTACTGGTATATTCTGAAAGACAACTAATCAAGAGTGATTCTAGAAGTGCTACCATCTGGTAACTACAAGTGAAAAGGCAGATTTAATTCTTCTTCCATGTGGCAAAATCTGCTAACTTAGAAGAAAAAAGGAAATCAAATAATAAAGAGTTCTCAGATCAATGCATAAATTTCACCGGGTTTTTTAAGAGGGTGTAATTAGAATATTTTTATAAATAATTACATTGGACATGACTGATCAAGTTTCACTACTTTCAAACAAGTGGAAGTGGTTGACCCGTGTTAACTGACATTATGACAGTTACATGGAACATTTATTCATGTAGTTTTTCTTTGTTGCAACAATCTTAATGTGCTCAAAGGGAACAAACCTTGGTTCTCTACTACTCCATATATATAATTAACAACTCTTTACAATGTTAAGAGAATAGAACTGCATCGACTTCTGGGAAGAAATTTAAAGTCAAAAGCAAGCAAAAAATTGAATGCAGGCTAAATATCAGAATACATTGAAAGTAGCGGAGCATTCCACCTGAGCATATCCAACTACAAAAACAAAACAACAAAATCAGTATATAAATTATAATAGATATACTCAAATCAGAAAATGCAGAAGTGAAAAGAACTAGTTTTAAGAAGCCAGCGTAGGACCATCACCTCCAACTTCTCCATATCCGGGCTGTTAAAAGAGGAAAAATGGTTTTCAACTTAGTATTGAAACTACAAATGGAAGTTCACGTGAAAGAGTGAAACCAGAATGAAGAAACATACATGAGAAGTTCTGCCTTTTGGTTCTGATGGCAATGATGGGTTCGTGAAATCCCTACATGAAGTTATACAAAACAGTCAGAAGAAAAGAGAATCTATAAGTCAGTGATGTTTGGATGCTGAAGTAATACAGTAAAGATAAGGAGTAAGAGGAAAATCAGCAGTACTTTTCATCTAAAAATGTCAGGGTTAAAAGTAAAGGTCAAATTAGGAAATACATCACCTAGAGCGTTCATTATTGCAGTTCACTTGCAACTCATCCAGGCTGGAGAAAGTAAAGAAAAGAAACAATAAGAAATATGGATGACTTATCCACTACCTCACCTCACGGAGTAGTAATAGACCCCTTCAAATATGACACAAAACTTACTTTGAGAATTGAATGTCTAGCTGACAGC
>JAULKK010000001.1:7257903-7276448 GCA_032355705.1 Rubia peregrina | reverse complement strand
AGTATCTTGTTTTTTTAAGGGACATATACTAATATAACTCTGTATATTTGAGAAAGTGTCGATATAAACGTGAGAGAATTTCCAGTGCAAAAATAATTCTAACTATTTTACACAAGTACAAATATAATTCTAATGACTATATTCTGTCATTGACTAGTCATTTCTGGCCATTGATAGATTGAAAAATGATCAAAATGTCATTTCAACCTAAAACAAAAGTGTAAAAGACAAAAATGCCCTCGCCCACCACCCCCAGCCACTAAACACCACCCCCACAAGACCACCATTCCGCCTGCCACCCCCAACCGTTGAACACCACCACTACCAAACCACACCTCCGCTGCAAAACCTAGCCCACCCTTCGCCCGACCATCTCAACCTACCTTCCGTCGGTGGAGCAAAGTGCCACTGCTACTTTTCTTTAGCAATATTAATCTGAAAGGGCACCCGAGAAATCTACGGGCAGCAGGTAGGATAGGTGGCGGGCGAGGATGTTTTTTCACAAGGAGAAGAGAGGGTGGGTGGAAATGGGTTAGGGTTTTGAATTAGGGGAATATTTCATTTTATGGTTTTTAAAAAAAAATCAGAGGGGTAAAGTTGTCATTTTAATAAGATCTGGCCTGAAACTACCAGAAATGGTAAATTTTTACACACTAATTATCTAGGGTTATATTTGCACTTTCAATTATCAAAATATTATATTTGCACTTGTGTGAATATGGTAGGGTTATATATGCACTTTTTTCAAAACTAAATAATTAGATTGACAATGTTTCATAGAAACAAATGCAATGAATGGAAATGGAGTGGTTTTGAAAGAGACTAAGTAATGCAAACAAGTTAAGAAATATTTCACTACTCCAATCCACACTTGAACATAAGAAAAAAAAACTCCGATCAACCAATCATCTCATTAATCTTGTCTTTGATATCAAAGTAAGTAGTGCACATTTTTGAGTAAACCCTCCACCCTTGACTTGCACTACCTTTCGACGGTGCATTGGAGTTCGTAAGAATGGTAAGTTGATGCACCTTCCGTTAAGAAGTGCGAATGTAATATGTACGACATTAGGTAAAGTAATAAATATTTTGTCGAATTCTTAGTATATTTCGTAAGTTAGTAACTTACGTCTAGGATATTCGTATAATTTTTTTGAGTGCGAGCTTCTCCACAAACATCATGACACATAACGAATTCCCAGAAGCTACTATGCTCTTTGTGCTGGATTAAAATAAAATATTGCTAACATGTGGCATTGGAATATGTTGGTATAATGCAAAATGAAGATATCATTATTTACCTCTTTCCAGTGGTATCTTGATGCAAAGCTACAAATATATAACACACATAATTTAAACTCAGAGGTGACACAATGGAATGCTTGAAATATAAATTGTAAGGGACAGGGTTTTGTAGTAAATAATTTGGAGAGAACTTTGGTGCATATCAGATGGTAGATTTGGATTCCTTTATTCATGGTGTAAATGGTGAAAATATCATCCGTGCTAGGATAGATGAGGATGAGGAACCAATGGTTTCTATGTTCAATGCAACACGAGTTAAGGGGTTAAAATTCAAGAGAGTGGATACATGAGGTACTGAGATGGGATGTTGTGGCTTACCTTCTGAGACATGGCACCATGTAGATTTTGGCATTGCCTATCTTGCATCGTCCGGAAAATGTTGTCCACTCTTGACTCAATTTCAAGCTCTGTTATGGCTAGGCTACCCGTGTGTGATGGGACAAATTGGAGGCGCCCACAGTTACCCATGTAAATTTTCTCCCATATATACCTATAACAACATGAACATTTTAAAACCATTTGAAGTATACTTTTGGTAAACAAGAGAATAGTCAAAACATACCCTATCCCCATATCCATTTGTGTGTTAGACATCCATGTCATGTCGCGATCATTCCTAAGCTTTGTGTTGAAGTCGATTAGTTGCTCCAAGCCAATTACACACCTATATTCTTTTAGGGCGAATGTTGGTGGCTAGAAATGGATTAGGAATCACGTACTGCTAAAGCCTTGACATTTCTCCAAGATCTTATTCATATTGGCGATGTACTCATCCATATATGGATACTCTCGCAATATCCTCTTGTTGATGACATGCGTAATAGTTGTACGATTTAATGTTAGGAATTCACCTGTATAATAAAAAATGATTTCATTTATTATAAGTTAGATGTGATACGTACCAGCTTTATATGTGTATTGTCTCTGTTTCTAGTCCTGCGACTTCAGGTCTTTAGCTCGATTAGAATGGCATCGGTGTTGATGTATGAGCAGTACCCTTAGACAAAATGATTACAATTTATTAAGCTAATGTTGAAGTAATCCAAGGGTTGTATACCTACTAATTCGAAATATACTAGCACAAGAATAATCAAGCAAGAAATAAAGAGATTGAGATGAATTTTTTTACCCAGGTTCGGACAAATTTTCCTACGTCTTGTTTGGAGAATGCTTCACCAAGATCAATTCGAGATTACAAAGATTTCAAGCATCTAATGCTTCCTCTTTTATGTCAAGAATTTACCCTCTGAGTGTTGTTCTATAGTTGTTCAATAAACCCTGTTTTTCACCCTCACTGCCCACAACCTCACTTTTCCCAGCTACTACCTGTGACCTTGTTTTCCTTCTAATTTATCCCACCCAAAGAAAATAATTGTTTTTCCCCTCTTTTAAGTCCACCCGCCCATTTTGTTTACATTTTCTCTAATGTACACAACACATGTATGCAAAACAAGGGAAGAATAAACAAAATGAGTCACCAACATAAGAGTCGGGCTCAGTGCATTAAAGCCACCAAACCCACAAAGCTCCACCTTGGCTTTGCAAAGAAGAATTGAGATTGAATAACAACCAACAAGAGAACCACCGTCGAACCATTATCCACATCCTCCTCCAGTTGCTCGATTTTGCAACTTTGATCTAGTCGCAATAATGCCGAAACTTGATCCCCGTCACAACCTTTATAGCCATATCTACCAGATTCTTCTCCGTATGCACATTCTCAACAATAACGGATCCCTTGGCAACCACATCTCGAATGCAGTGTAGCTTTATGTCAATGTGCTTCGTCCTTTCATGATACATTTGGTTCTTGGTCAAGTGTATCGTGCTTTGATTATCACAAAACACCTTCACCTCATTTTGTGTGATCCCGAGCTCATCGATCAACTCCCTTTAACCAAAGAGATTTTTTCACACCTTCCGTGAGGGCGATGTACTTGGTCTCCAACGTAGAAAGTGCAACCACTGGGTGTAATTGCGCCCTCCAACTCACTGCACACCCAAAGAAGGTGAAAACATACCCGATCAACGACCGTCTTTTGTCCAAGTCACGCGCAAAGTCTGCATCAACATATCCTCTTTAACTTAGCATCGCCTTCATTCACTCGTTTGTAGTGTAAGTCAACATTTGAAGTTCCCTTCACAAACTGAAAAACCTACTTCATTGCATCCTAATGTTCTCTTCTCGGGTTGTCCATAAACTGGCTCACAAGGTTAGTTGCATATGCTAAATCTAGTTTTGTGCACACCATGGGATACATGAGACTTCCAACGACACTTGCATAAGGAGTCCGCTCCATGCTCGCTTGACCCTCCTTGGTCTTTGGCGACATCTTTGCAGAGAGTTTGAAATGAGCCGCCAAAGGTTTTTGAACTTCCTTTACCCCCGATATCTCAAACTTAGCCACCACCTTCCGAAGATAATCAAATTGAGACAAATAATTCACCACGTCTCCTATCCCGTGTGATTTCCATCCCTAAAATCTTCTTGGTCGGTCATGTCTCTCATTTTGAACTCACTTCCCAAAAGCCGTTTCAAGTTGTGAACTTTGTTCTTGTTCTTTGATGCTATCAATATGTCATCAACATATAGCAACAAGAATATTCCATTACTATCAACCCACTTGACATAAACAAAACTATCAAAGTTACTTCGTGAGTACCCATTTCGCACCAAGAACTCATCAAACCTCAAGTACCATTGTCTAGGGAATTGCTTTAAACCATAGAGAGATTTTCTAAGAAGACGTACCTTTTTCTCATCTCAAATCTTGAACGCTTCCGATTGAGCCATGTAGATCCGTTTTTCAAGATTCCCATAAACAAAAGCCATCTTCACATCCATTTGCTCAAGCTCTGAATCATATTGATATCAAAGAAAGAAAAACCTGAATGGATGTGTGTTTCACCACGTGGGAGTAGATCTCATTGAAGTCAACTCCTTCTCTGTGTGAACCTCTTAGCCACCAATCTCGCCTTAAACCTTGGCTTCTCAAACCCAACAATGAATTCCTTTCGTTTGAACACCCATTTACAACCAACCACCCATTCATTTTTAGGCTTGTCCACAAGTACCCATGTCTTGTTCTTGTTAAACGATGTCATTTCCTCTTCCATTGCACACTTCCATAACTGTCTTTTTCCATCACCGCTTCCCAATATGACTTCAGTTCCAAGTCTTCCGTGGAAACCCAATGCAAAAGAAACTAAATCAAAGTAACCATACCTCGTGTTTCTCTTCTATGTCGGTCCTTTTCCAATTAGTACAAGTCTAGGCTCTCATCATGACTTTCCCCGCCTAAATCCCCAATTTCTTCCAAGTGACCCTTATCATTAGCATTATTTTTATCCTCTCGTTCATTGCTACATTTCCCCAATAGCTCTACCTCAATTTTGGCTCTTTCCTTAGAAACCTCCATGCTATCCTTGGCATCTTGAGTATCCATGGCCATGTAGTACGTGAATTCTCTAAAGACAACATCCCGGCTAGTGACACATTTGGAAGCTTCACCCTCTTTGTACAAGCTTCCAACCTTTCACGGCCTCAGGATAACCAACATACACCTATTTGTTCTTGGATCTAGCTTGTCCTCTCTTTGGTGAATGTAAGCCACAAAACCAAATACCTTTAAATTATCGAGCTTTGGTGGGGAACCATTCCATACTTCTTCCAGTGTCTTGCAATTCAAAGCCATGGAAGGACATCAGTTGATCACGTAAGCCGTCGTGTTCATGGATTCTCCCAGAAACCTCTTCGACAAACCGACCTTAAATAACATGCATCTCACACTCTCAAGTAGTATGCGGTTCATCTGTTCCGCAAGTCTATTTTGTTGCGGGGTATCCCGTACGATTTTATGCCTAACTATACTTTTTTCCTTGATGTACCGGTTGAATTCACCATTCAAGAACTCCAAACCATTGTTCGTCCGAAGCTTCTTGATCTTCCTCCACGTTTGGACTTCAACCATCTTCTTCCAATCCTTGAACTTGCCAAAAGCCTCATCCTTGGATTTCAAAATGTACACCCAAACCTTACGAGAACAATCATCAATGAAAATAATGAAGTACCTACCTCCACCTAGAGTTGGCATCCTCAACGGTCCCCATGTGTTTGAGTGTACATAGCTCAATGTGTCCCTTGTCACCTCCATGGATAGTGGAAACTTCACTCTTGTGGCCTTGCCATAGATACAATTTTTGCAAAACTCTAAGTCACCAAGCTTATCATCCCCAAAAAAACTTTGCTTGCTCAACTCATTCAAACCTCTATCACTCACATGACCTAACCTCTTGTTCCATAGGTTCGCCAAAGACGTCTCTTGCGGTTCTACAACTGCCACCACATTACCAATCAAGGTGATACCTTGAAGGACATATAGACCATGCTCTCTAACACCCCTCATGAAAACTGGAGACCCCTTAGTGACCTTCAAGACATTCTTTTCACCTTCCCAACAAACACCAAGTTGTTTCAAAGTTCCAAGTGAAATGAGGTTCCTCCGAAGTTGCGGGACATGTATCTCCGTCAATTGGAATAGGATTATTTCTTGTAAGATTTACAGGTTCACAATTGGATTTGCCACGTTCCTTGCACCAAGTTGCAATCTCTGTCGAAGGCCTCCCCACTCCACCCACCCCCATGCCGCAGTCTTATTCTTACCTCACCCGCATTCTCTGATCCGGAGTCCAAATCCTCTTTGGGCTCGACTTGTGTTTGGGTTTTGCCAATCGCATCAGGGATCAAGGAGTAAAACTTGGAGGTTAATCATTGAAATTTAATTATTTAGGTGTTGTACTATCTTCAACCCATTCCTCCCCAACACAGGTTCTGGTTCCGGTTTGTGAATGTTATTATCTTCCTCATCAGCTTCATTTTTCGAGTTCTTGATTGCATCTGCGAGACTAACACAATATGAAAATAATAATTAGGAATGATGAACCAAACAAGCCCCTAGAAAGGACCAAATATCATGAAGTAAAAACAACCTAAACAAAGGCATATTCACTGGGAAATATAGTAATTAACAACATTCTTGGAAAGAACCCTTAGAACTTCAAGACCTTAGCCACGAATATGCAAACAAGAAAGATTGTGGTTAAACTAGATACGGACGAACAATACCAATCCTCATTTAACTACTTGGCATACAAAACATGATGTGTAAGCAAGAAACCCTTGAAAGGCAGCGGTTCAAACGATGATCCTAGACCATGAACAACCAACCAACAAACACTATGGGCCCAAATGGAATTAGTACATACAATAACAAATCCTATGTAACCAGAATATATCCAAGGAATCAATTAAAACTATAAAACAACACTCATCCTATTTATGCTAGTCATTATATAAAACGTAAGACAACACTCTCATGCTCAATCCATTGTAACCCAATCTATGACTTAACTCCAAATTCAACAATGAGGACTATCGTTTTGTACCAAAAATGAAAATGAACCACGATAGACAGAATTTCATTGCGAGAGATATTTCATCGAGCATGTGGTACGCGTGCTATTAACAATGTATTCGTATAGAATTGGTGTTGGAAAACAGAAGATACCTTACTTTCTCGGGCGTACCTTTGATCCCGAACCAAATATTCAGACTTTTGATGGTTGCTTGACTGTACCCTTCGTATTAGCTTAGAATGGGGGGTTTTTGTGAATATCGTAGGTGTTGAAAATAGGCGGGATTGTGATTGTTATAAAGGAAGGTGGGAGAGGAACAGTTCACGGCGGTTATGGAGTTGAATTGAGGTAATCTTATAGAGTAGTTGAGGTGAAAGAGACCATGGGTTGAGCTGGAGAAAATAAAGTGTTTATGGTGGTTATAAATTTTAATATATACTCTCGTATCAGCACCTAGAGCTTTAGCCTAAAGTGGTGCCTATGCATAAGAAAACAGCCTCAAACGACTGTTTAATTCAGATATTTTTTTTATAAGAATGGATAGAGAGAAAATGTAAGATTTTTGGCTAAGTACCGAGCACCGGTTCACACAAATGATGCATATGCGAACGTATCTGGTGCCTATGGAGAAGAAAGCAGCCTGAAGCGACTGCTTTAAGTAATATTTTCTATTTAAAAAATTGATAGAGAGCGAATGTAATTTTTTTGGCTAAGTATCGAGCACCGGTCCACACAATTGGTGCCTATGTGAACTTTACTGGTGCGATAATGTGATGAATGCAGAAAGAAACTAATAAATTTTGCTTAAGCATAGAGCACCGACTCAGACAACCGGTGCCCTAATAAATCTGAACCAATGTCAAGTGATTTGCAAGCAGCCTTATGTGGCTGCTTTGAAATTTGAATTTGGTTTGAAAATTCAAAAAAATCAAGATTTTAGTTTGGCGATTTTATTTTCCTTTGCATTGGATGTGTGGAATATTTGAACCGGTGTTAATGAGTATTCACACATTTTTAACCTTTATGAATTTCACTTTTTGCACTTGAATCCCTCTAAGAATGTAGGAGATGTCGGAACATGAATTTGGAGATACACATATTTAATTCCTACTGACACAACTTTGACTTGCCGATTTGGCCCAAAACTGGTCAATTAAAGGCCACAAAACTTAAATGTGAGTGTTTGTCTAATTTTTTTAAGAATTTGAGTGTGGCCCCAAAACTTTTAAAATGAACTCTACGCTTCAAACCTTTGGACTTATATAGAAGTAACCTTGTATATGGCAAGATGATGTTTATGGTCAAGGCGGCACACATGGAAGTATTGTACGATCATTTTTATTGATATTCCATTAAGGTCCTTTTCACTGGCACTTAGGAAACGGTAATTTCTACCACTGGTTTTTTGGGAATGAAATGAGAACTAAATCGCTAGTATTTGGTTTAGAGTGAATTGTATGATTACTTCGAAATAACAAAGGTTAATCAAAATCACTTGTGGAAGTGTTTGTGTGATCAAACCCGCTTCTTCTTAAGCTCTGGCATTGTAAGTTCCATCAGGGATGTCATTAGTTCCATTATGTTCGATTGGAATCGAATTTGGAGTTACAGGTGAACTTTTTTTACTTTTTACACTTAGGTTCCTCTTAGAATTTAGGAGATGTCAAAACACGGATTGGGATACTCATTCAATTACCGCCGACACGACCATGACTTGCCAATTTTTTTCTAGAACAGGTCAACGGAAGAGCCTCAAAACTAAACAGTGAGTGTTTGGCTAAACTATTTTTGACTTACTGTGTGACCCAACAGATGGAAGGAAACTTGAAAGATTGCAAGATGATATGTTCGGTCAAGGCGGAATGTGCAAAGAAGTAATGCATGATCATTTTTTATTGATATTTCATTTAGGCCATTTTCATGGGCGTTTAGAAAATGATACTTTTCACCACGTAGAATCACGCAAATTTTCTATATTCTTGGTTTTTAATTAAATTAATTGAGAACTAATTCCATCCATCATTTTTGGAAAACGCTAGTATGTGACCTAGAGCAAATCATAGATGATGATTTTGAAGTAACAAAGGATACTCGAAATCACTTGAAGAAGTGTTTGTAAGACAAAACCCACTGCTTTTTACGCTTCAGTCTTGTGAGTTCCACCAGGGATGTCGTTAGTCACGTCTGGTTTGATCATAAACGAATCTGGAGTAACGGGTAGGGGTGGCAATGGGGCGGGGCGCATGTAGACTATGGTCCATACCCTCGCCCACCTGAAATTTTTATACCTATACCCGCCCCATCACCCACGGTGGGTATAATATTAGAATTCATCCCCATCCGATTGGGTATTATCTAAAATCAACCTCGTCCCATCACCCACTTGGGTCTCCATATCCAATTCAAATCCATTTTACTCACCCCATCTGTATCTCCAAAACATCTAAAATTTTACTTTAAAACAATAATACTTATAATATTAATAATTATGTACATGAAAATAGTACAAGTAAGATATGTGCATTATGGATAAATAATAGTTTATTATGTATTAAATTAGCATGTACATAGCAGGTCTAGTGGGTCGGGGTGGGAATGAAGTGGGCATGAACGAATATCCACAATGACCCACTGACCCACTACTCGCCCCACTCCCACCAAAATTACCTCTATACATGCCCGATTGGGGCGGATACGGGAAAGACCTCCAATAAAACCTGCCCCACTGTCATCTCTAGTCATGGATGAACTTTTTACTTTTTGCACTCAAATCTCTCTAAGAATGTGGGAGATGTCGGAACAAGAAATTCTGAATACACATATTTAATTCACCCTGACAAAACCATGGCTTTCCAATTTGGCTCAGAACAGGTCAAAGGAAGGGCCTCAAAACTGAACAGTGAGTGTTTGCCTAATTTTTTTTGGGAATTACACTGTCCCAAAACTTTTGTAAATGGACCATACACATCAAACCTTCGTCCCTTAATTTTTTGTGGTTTTTGTAATTCAATATAATAAGTATGCACATGGAGGCACGAAGCGGGATTCACAAATGGTTAATTTCATTCATTTTAAATGAAGTCTGATCAATGGCCAAAAATTTGAGCAGAGATTCTAGCCATGGAGAGTCAAGTGTCGATAAATTATTCTTGTTTTTTCATAGAATGAAATGATAATAAACTTGGTTCTTAAAAAACACAAGTTCTCGAATATTATTACGCAATATTAATAATGTCTAAGAGCATGAATAATACAAAATTTCTCGAATAATACATAAGTTCACTAGTTAGACTTAAATTCATGAATAATAATGCGCAATGGGTTCCTCTATCAACAATTATTTACTAGCTTTGGTATCCCGTGAACTGGGACCCACGTTAGCACCATCCTCTAGTCTCGGGTCGTTGTTGACTAGGAATGGCCCAATAACATTTATGGCTTTCAAAATTTGATGGTTGGACACCTTTCCCATGTGATCACACCAGTTCTATGGAAAAAAGATTTTGTTTGCAAATTCTTAATGACCTACCTCCAGTGTTGCAACCCTAGTCTCCATGGTGAACCTCTGTTCGGGACCTTTGCTTGCAGAATGATTCTACATAAATATAACCCATTGGCTGATCGTAGGTGTCATAGGGGTAATGTGGAACACATCCATTTAAAAACAATGATGATATTTGGCTGCTGAAACCATGACACCCAAATTTGTCTAATTCCCATTTTAGTACGACAAGGATTGCAGACCCAACATTCTAACTAAGTTTCTTATTAATAGCATAAAGGTCAACCATCCCATTTCTATGAACTTCTGTGTAGGCTGTGGGGGGTAAATACGAGATACTACAAAGTGATACCACCCATTAATTTCCGTGGTTAGTGCTAATTTTGGAATTTTTGACCATCCGGTGTAACTAATGGGTCCACATTGGTTACCTCACGAGTTACAATCCACACAATTTCTTTCCCTATGTCATTTGAGTAATCGTGAACACTTATGAATATCGCTAGATATCCATCCTCCTCTTTAGGAACATGTGGTAGTCCGTACAAATCATTTATATATTCTTGCGTGAGTGACACATATTTCCCTCTACAAAGCACACGATCCTTCTTTGACCGACACCTCAAATTAGGGAAAAACTCACATGCCATAGATTTGTTGAACGCTAGTGGTGTATAGAAAAACTTTTCCCACCTTAGTCTCTGGATATTTTCATCGAATGGGGGAATGTTCTTGTATTCCTCTTTCCGAATAAGACCTTCACATTTTGCATGTCTATGCGACAAGTCGCTTTCTTGGATAAAAAGGTCTCGTCTAAATATTTTTTTATCGGATCCACTACCCGGTGCAGATGAGGATTTCTTTCGTGGCCTCTTCAAGGAGGGTTTTTGTTGTTGTGTCCTAAAATCCCATGTAAGCATTTTATCAAACGCATAACATGCAATAAAAAAAGTAACATAACTAATAAAAACCAATCATGAAGAATGCAATCCATAGCATTTCATATAACTAACAAGTAGTTGTCTATGTATAAATGAATCACAGTGTTTTTGACAAGCAACACACGAATAATAGAATACAATATAATAACCCAATTCAATTGTAGGGATAGTGAAATCCACTTCCTTAACAAAGACATGGGTTCTTGAAAGACATTACCTTTGTTACCTTGTTGTTTGTATGACACGGGGAGACTGGATTGCAGATTATTCGTAGGTATAAATTTGAAACGATTAGTGTTTGAGTTAAGAATGAGGAATGGAATGTGGGAACTGTTCCATTTTCACTAAAATGAACTAGCAAGCACCGGTTGCTGTCACTAAAACCGGTGCTAGTCAAGTTTACGAGGTTGTTTTAAGTCTATTTAAAATGAATACAGAATTGGGTAGTGAGGTTTCGATAGTTTACCCTTTAAGTATGGAGTACCAATCATTTCAACTGATACTTATTGGTCCCTAAGCGGTGGTGTAAGGGGCTTGGCGCAGCTGCCCATGGCTGCTTTAAAGGGTTATTTATTTTAGGAACTGTGGGCAGAGAGGAATCCCAATATTTTTTACTAAGTAGCTAACACTGGCTGACTAAAACCCAAAACAGACTCAATACGATCCAACCCAATTTAAACAAATAAGTAGAAATGATTTGTTTCAATCACTAGTAGGAAACCCTCTGTTAAAGGCAACAATCAAAGGCTGTTCTTGAGAAATCACTTTTACTGGGAACCCGAATTAAGTTTCGAAGTCGGAACTACCCTCCCAGGTCATCCTTTCATTGTAAAGGTGGTTTTGTCTTTCATGTAAATCGATTAAAGACGGTTATATTGTAGATCTCCCTTTAATGACCCAATATATAAACAACCCATTTAGGTTTTCATCTCTTAGTTAAATTTCAGAATAATAAACTCCCTCTCCATTAGTTTTCTCCCTACTCTTTTCTCTGATGTACACCCTCCATCCCTCCTCCCTCCAATCGGCACCTCCAACATTTTCTGCCACTGAGCCCGCCGCCATCATTGAGCCCGCCGCCATCATTGAGCCCTCCGCCACCACGCCGCTCCTTCCTCTCCCCTGGTAACCCAGAGCCGCTCCCTTACCGAGACACAACTGTCTCATTGTTGAGCTCTAGATTTGTTTAATGTATTCCATTTGTTTTTTTGTTTGATGGTTTTTGGTTATATATCGGGTTTTTTAATCCCCGATGTAGATGTTTTTTCCCATATATGTTTTTTTTGCTTGTTAGGTTTTCAGCAGTTGTTTTTAGAACATTAGAAATAGCTTCCGAACTCAAATCTAATTCAAACCCAAACAAAACCGCTTTTGATCGATTTCGATCAGAGGCGGTGCCAGAGAAGGCACACGTGCCTTCTGTAGTTCGATATAACCATCTTCAATAGGCCTTTCTCCGTTAGTGAATATGATAATAATTGGATTCAATCCGGCCAAAATCGACAAATAATAAATTTTGATTGGGACTTGTAACATGTGACAGATAATAATATTACACATTTATTCTGTGAATGGAGTCTAAAGGGGTTTTCTTTTGTTCTAAGTTTGGATTTTGTTGTAATAATTTCTTGTTTCACTCAGCTCCTCAGCCGCAATTTGGATCTAATAGAGCTCCCGGTCTGAAGCTGAATGCTCACGTCTCTATCTAATGGCCACAAAAATCATTGCTTCTATTCCTGATGTCATGGATAACCTAGAAAATCTGCGGGATTGTTATTCGGAATATGAAGCTAAAATATTTCTTAGGGTACTGATGCACAAGCTGAGGGGACTAAGAACATTTCTTCTCTGTTTAAAGAAGATGGATTCAACTGAAGACAACAGTGATAGCGACTCCAGTGTGGAAGAAGGTCTAGTTTTTGATGTTTTGGAGACTAAAGCCAGCAGTGATACCGACTCTAGTACGGAAGAAGGTCTGGAATCTGATCTTCAAGAGACTCAAAGCTGGGACGATAATTCAGAGGCAAGTCAACTTGAATCTCTCCTTGAACGGATTGAGGATTTACTACAAAGAATTGGAGATAATGAATATTTAGATGGTCTACTCGACATTGAATCTCTTGAGGAAGAAATAGACAGATGCTACACCCGTTTGTCAGACTACTTGCCACAAGCCTCAAGTTCTCCAGTGGCTAATCAAGTTGAGGAGATATTCAGTTCAATTCTACAGAATCTAGAGGATTTTCTAAGCCTCCACATAGCTTATGCTGGAGCTGTTGTAGCACCGCTAGAAGCCTTGAAAGTAAACATCACATTCTGGAGAAATTTCCTGCATTTTGCCACTTTTCTTGGTACTGAACAGATAAAAGAGTTTCTAGATTTTTTGACGTATATGGAAGGTCTGGCATTCAGTGCAGCACATTTCACAGTTCACATATTTTCAGATGGGTACTATAATACCAAAATTTTCTCTGAATCTGAACACCGTTTGAGAAAAAATCATTACCATGGTAATGTGTACGGAGATCTAGATGATCTTTGTGCTCGATATAGCTCTAATTCATCTGAGACTTCTTATGATAGAATCAGGTCTACAGTTTCTGCATTGCTACTTAGGATCAATCCTCTTGATAATCCTCACTTGCATGAGAGTTACACTCAAGTCTTAGAAAGCATGAAATGTTCAAGAGAGTCATATGTTGTGAATCTTGACATCAAGGCTTCCAGTGATCTTCTACTATCTATGCTTTGGGAGGTGCTACAATTTCATACGGGTCCGGTTGCGGCTTTGAAAGATAAGTTGAAAGAACTGTACGAGGGATTTAGATACTTGAGAGTCCTTATTAAGCAGCACTCAAATAAGTTTGATGGTGAAGTTGGGGCAATCACTAGAGCTGCAATCTTTGATGTTGGGGTCATTATATTTTCTGTTTATCAAAATCCTCATTCCATTAATCATGAAATTGAAGAATTTCTGGGAATGATTAAGGTAATTCGGAAAGAGGTGGAGGAGCAAGTAGTGAGCACAACAAAATTCAACTTTCCAAAGACTACTGCATTGGCCTTTCTTGATTTCCTTTTAAACTATTTGATGGAAGTCAAAAGTTCCAATGTTGATTCAGATACACCTAGTTGTGCATGCAGAGTTCGAGAACATATTATCTTCTTAAGATCTTTTATGGAGAAAATGGTGAAGTTGAAGGACCTTCATGAAGCGGTTTGGAATTTTGCAGTGGAGGTGGCCTACAAGATAGAGCTTCTCATTGACCAACTGGTGCTTGGAGATATTCCGGATTCTGATTTAATGTCACTGCAGTCCATCACAGAAGACATGGAGATCATCAAGACTGATTCCTCGAAGATCATTGATGATAGGAGAGAAGAACCTGAAGTCCCACAGGAAGTCACCTCGACGAATACTGATCATGGGACATCACAAAGCAGCATCCCATCAACTGATGAATTCGTGGGTTTTGAAGATGAAAGAATTTCAATTATCGACCGACTTACAAGGGGATCAAAGAAGTTGCAGGTTGTGGCCATTGTGGGCATGCCTGGATTGGGAAAAACAACTCTAGCAACAAAAGTTTACAATGAACCTTCAGTTCAGCAGCATTTTCATGTTCGTGTGTGGTGTTATATCTCACAGGAGTTCAACAAAAGGAAAGTCTTACTTGAACTTTTGAATCAGATTCCAGTTTTGAAATCAGATGAGTCCTCTGATGATTATTCAAAAATGTCTGAAGATGAGTTGGCTCAGAAGCTTCGGCGCTCTTTGTTACGACGTAAGTATCTTATCTACATTGATGATGTGTGGGATATTAAA
Source organism: Rubia peregrina (assembly GCA_032355705.1). Classification (NCBI taxonomy): domain Eukaryota; kingdom Viridiplantae; phylum Streptophyta; class Magnoliopsida; order Gentianales; family Rubiaceae; genus Rubia; species Rubia peregrina. Next base: position 7,261,459 of record JAULKK010000001.1, on the reverse strand, counting down.
GCATTTGAATGCTTAAAACTATCATTCCCTAGTGATTCTTCAGGAAGAATCCTCCTGACAAGTCGAATTGGTGATGTTGCAAAACTTGATGATAATCCTCATTTTCTTCGTCAACTGACAATCAGTGAGAGTTTGGAGTTACTGCAGAAGAAGGTATCCCCTGGTAAAGGTTGGCCTCAATCATTGTATGGCATTGCAGTGAAAATTGCTGAAAATTGTAATGGGCTGCCACTCATTATCACCATTGTTGCGGGGCTTTTAGCGACTGCAAAGCAAGATGTTTGGGAAGAAGTTCTGGGAAGTTTAACCTCGGGAATCATCTCCAGCACAGATCAATGCGACAGAACAATAGAGCTCAGTTATAAGCATTTACCGGAGCATCTGAAGCCATGCTTCCTCTCATTCGCTTCTTTCCCAGAAGACGAAGAGATTTCTGTCAAGAGGTTGATTTGGTTATGGATGGCGGAGGGCCTTGTCCAAAAAAATGATTCAAGGAGCTTGGAAGAAGTTGCAACAAGTTACCTCGACAATTTGATTGGCAGAAGCTTAGTCATGGACAGCGAGAAAAGAATTGGAGGAGGCATCAAAGCTTGTCGTATCCATGATTTGCTACTTGATTTTTGTTTGAGAAAAGCCAATGAAGAAAATCTTTCGCTTCTACTAAATGGAAAAGACAAGCTCTTACCAATTGAAGAGTCACGAAATCTGAGAAGGTTGTGCGTGCACTCTAAGATGGAGGATTTCATGGATTCCAAGTTGCTTTTTCCTCGGTTACGCTCACTTTCATTCTTCGGTGACAAAACATGCAAGGAAGTGACTGATATCTCATTCATTTCTCGCGTCTACAAACTACTCAGAGTGTTAAATATGGAGAAGGTAAGGGTTTTATCATATGATTTTCCAGGAGAAATAGGCATTCTCGTCCAATTGAGATATCTGGCAATCTCAGTTACTTTTGATATCAGCCCATCAATAGGAAACCTTTCTTACTTGGAAACTTTGATTCTTGATCCAGTATATGAAACACTTGTTACGATGCCTGATACATTCTGGAATCTACAAAAATTGAGACATTTGTACTTAAACAACATGCGAGATGGGGATGAGTTTCATGGTATTATACTGCCCGTTGACAACCTTGAGAGCTCATGTAATTTGCTTGAGCTGGAGAATTTATGTGGCCTACACAGTGAGGAATGGGGCAGCATGGAAAATCAGTTGAAGAAGTTTCCCAACATTCGTCAACTCAAGTTCTGGCTCCATAAATTTGGGAGTAATCACGTGAATGGAAGCAAGGTTATGTCATTTTCTTTCCTGAGCCGACTAGAATCACTTTCTCTGTCATTTGATGATAACTCAACCGAGTTTGATTTTATTTTCCCCGAAAGTATCAAGAAGTTGAATTTGTCTCGCTGTGGTTTGTCATGGGGAAAAATTTCAAGAATTGCCAAACTGCCGAATCTGGAGGTCCTCAAATTACTAGACGAATGCTTTGTCGGGGAAAGATGGCAAGTGGAAGAAGGAGAATTCTCAAAACTTAGATTCTTGAAGCTGGAGTGTTTGGACGTTATCAAGTGGACAGGCTGTGATGATCAATTTCCCAATCTTGAGAAGCTAGTGGTGGTAGAATGCAATAAGTTGGAAGAGATTCCTGAGTGTTTGGAAAATGTTCAGACTCTTGAAATGATTGAGGTCATAGAGTGTTTAGATGACGTTACATCTTTATTCGAAACCCGTGCAAATTATCTGAAAGATATGGGAAATTCAGTTCTACAGTTTCATGTTCGTCATCCAAGGAAAAGGTTTCTACCTGTGGAGCGGGGTTCCACAGACGATGGGGGTTCTGTCAAGGACGAGGATTCCGCTAGTGAAGAAGGATCAGCCAACGAGGAGGATCATTAATTAATTAAGGTACTGCTAGCCTTTGCAAAGCACTTCATCTAAATTGTATACTCCATCCGTCCCAACATAAGGTTCCTTCCTATCACATTTTTGTTCTTGCATTTATGCGTGTTAATGTGGCAGACTGAAAGGGGGAAATGGGAGTTGGAATGGGCTGGCTATAACGGAATAGTTAAAATAGGAATATTTGTTTGAAACGGACGAAAATTGAAAGTAGGAACCTTATGCTGGGATGGAGAGAGTAGTTTCTTTGACGGGAAGTCATTTCTCTCTCTGTTGGACGGAGTGAGTGTTTATGATTGTGTTTGACATCTACAGGTACTCAAGGAAAATAAAGCTGTAGATCATTTCATCCGTCATCAACAGTTCAGTTCGGTACTGGTTCAACTGAGTGGAAAATAAAGCAGAAGCTGCAGAAGAAACCATACAAGATGTAGTATGGTTTTGTTTATCGAAGTCATATATTCAACCATTCAAGATCGCTTCTCCATCAATTTCAAAATGTTATGGGTACATACCGTGTTTCTTTGTATATATCTGTTTACTGCTTTGCATGCATTTCAGTCCATATCATTCATTTGGCGAATCTACAATGAAGGATTTTTCGGGAATGTTTGTAATAGTTGTTTTTATAAGTAAAATTGACTTATTTTGAGAGCAGTGCGAGACAAGTTCAACTTTTCTCTTAAAAATAGATTATGCTTTCAAAATAACCTAGGTTTTAGCAGCAGGGTCGTCTCAAACATTACGGAGGCCCTTCGAGGCCCTCTAAGATAGATATATATATATATATATATTAGTCATTAAATATCAAACATTTATATACTATTGAAAAGTTATTTGAAAAGTGCTATCCTCCCAGCTTTTCTCGAATCAAAATCATCTTAAATTTTTCAGAATTTATTTTCTCCAATAAATTATTCTCGATTGCTATTAATGCTAGTCAGTTTAGTCATCTTGAAACATTGTCAAGCGCAAATAAGACTTCACAATTTCAATTTATGAAAAACTTCTCTCTACAGAAGCAACAACCACAAGAATAGTTTACAGAATTCTATATGCAATAAGAGAATTAGGAAAACATTCCATACATTTCAACATTTTCAAAATATCAACAACTCCCATTTTTTCATTGGGTAAGAATTCTCTAAGTAGTTTTAACTATTCATTACCATCAATATCAGATTGTTCAATGTTTTTGAGAGATGCTTCAAGAATATTACAACAAGACTTTAGCTGAATATCATCTATAGAGTGTAACTTATCAGAAGTAAATAAGAAACCAAACACATTATCATATTGTTAATATTCTTCAAATCTAGAAGTAAGTGAAGCAATTCCTTGATAAATAATATTTAAGAATTAATTCACTCCAGGTAATTCTTTCGAAATTTGTGAAACAACAACGAATGCATCCAAAGGCGGAACATAGGCCACCCACAATATTTTTTATCTTGAATAATTTTTATTTATTTAGTGTTTTATTTATTTTCAATGATAAAAACTAGCTGTGGTCCCCCCCCATAAAAAATATTTAAATCAAGTGGTTTATAATGGTTGAATTCTTTATTTTTTTTGAGTTAAAAAAGAATTAAAATTTCTTCTTTATCCAACTTTACATTTAATATTTATCAAAGTTACATTTGGAAGTAGT
>JAULKK010000001.1:7220862-7231871 GCA_032355705.1 Rubia peregrina | reverse complement strand
TAGTATCTTTCTTTTTAGTTTCCATGACTGTGAATCAGTTTTGGTAATTTTGTTATTCTCCTGTGATTTGCATGGAAGGGAATTATAGACTTGGAATTATTGAATTGTTGTTAAGGGTGCAATCTGATTTTGATTTGTATGCCACGAAATGTCGGGTTCTGGTTGAAATGGTTTCTTGTGTTTATTTTGTTGGTGTAATTGTGTATTATTACATAGCAAGTGGATAAAATAAAAGCACTCTAGAATGCGAAGCCAAACAGTGCCTTAGACAGGTAAACTGCACGGTAATAGAAAAAGTAGCCGAAATGAGTATGGGTAGACTACAATCATAATCCTGAAGATATGGAAGATAAAGTTGATGAAGAGAAATGAATCTATTTATTTATACAGAGGTCTATTTTTTGATGACTTTTGGCCATTATTAAAAAATATGGTTTTGATAAACTAGAAGAGCATTCATGCAACCAGTTTGCATAAGCTAGACCTGGTGGGGTGGGACAATCGAGCAGTTTTATGTATAAGTGCCAAAAATCTATTGTTTTTCCCTTTCACGTGTTATCATGTCCAGATGACATAGAGTACATGCTACAACACTTTCTCATTTCAGTTTGCTTTCTCTATTGTTTGCACTTTGGGTTGTAAGCTTTGGCATGTACTCTCTCTGCCCCTTTCTTTTTCTTGCGTAAGACTTGTACAGAGATTAAGAAATGTGAGTAGAAGAAGAGAAAGTAAGTGAGTGGGGAATGGATAGAAGAGTGAATAAAATTGGACATGTATGAATAATTTATATTGATAGGGAGGTCTTATTTATCAGTAAAAGCTTGCCAAAAATGGGAAAAGAAAACATGTAAGACAATTGTGGCAGGAGACTCAGTTAGGATAGTTACACAATCATTGAGGGACACTAGGAGTATTTTTTTATGGAACTACAAGTCTGAGGAAATAAACATAGTAAGTCTATGAGGAAATAAATTTTAAGATTGTTGGTTCTATTTTCTACAGGATGTCCGTGCCAACACTCAACTAATTATGACAAATTATGTTAAAAAATAAACATTTTGTTGTTTTACTTCTAAATGACAAAGGATATGTTCCATCTTGAATGTAAGGAAGAAAAGTAGATCCCCTTGAAAATGTTGAGGATTGTGCTTGTCCGACAATTGTAGAATAAGCAATGGAATGTCTTGATATTCCAACTAACTATGAATTGTCTCTCTCCCTTTCTGCTTCGCTTCTCTATTTCGATTCATCTAAGATACATTGCAAAAATCTCAAGTCCGCGACTAAAAAAGCGTACAAGTGCTTGTGGTCTTTAATTATCATCATTCTTACCTTTTGGCAATATTTAGATAAATTCATCTGGATTCTTTTTTCACACAAAACCCAAATCTGGTTTTTGAACTCTTCATTTGAATCTTATTCTCGAACTTACTTAAAACTACCATTCATATCCTCATGAGAGTAACAAAGTGCGAGTAAAATGTATTCTTTGCAGAACCTAGTTCACGATTCCACACCAGTATTCAATTTAAAATCCTTTGTAATCCAATACCTTGTATAAAAATGGATCCTTTGTTTGGTTCTGTACACAATCTCTTTTATGTTGACATATGACCACCCTACCTAGATATGTGCAATGTCTTAGTGAACCTTGGTCTAAAACTAATAGCAATTGTGAACATGTGATGAAATTACCAAAGTGTATCAGTGATAAAATAACCAAGCTGGGAAGAAAATCAAAACAATATGAAAGTTTGTCTATAATTAATCATGATTGTGAACCTGTGATTCACCATTTTACAAGATCAGGAGAAATTTTGCAATGAAATCTGCTGAATGATTCCACTTGACTAAGAACAAAATAGTTTGACTAGATTTCGAATCCAACAGGAGCTATACCAGGAGTTGCATACATTGGATAGATTTAAGCAAGAATACCAACTTAAGTGTGTGGAAGCAGGCATGTCAAATACCCAATCAAGAGGTGATCTTTGCTCTTCTTTTACTTTTCACTTGCAAAAAATCGTTTTTAACATCTGTGAAGTCGTCCTTATTAATTATTTTCCATGAAAACACCTGATCGGTTACTTTTATATTAAGTAGTGAAGTCGGCAGATGACTTAAACTCTCTGTGTTGCCACCTTTTATATCTTAAAAAAGGTTTCTGAAAATACAACATTTGTAAATTGACCTATTTTGATCATCCCGAGTACTATCTAAGTTGTAACATGGCGTCAGATTCTACAAGCAGGTGCTTCTAAGCACAGGGCTTAATAATTAGTAATAGAAAGGCGTGGATATAAAGTAAATATGGTGAAGCACTTTGTAGTAATCTTCATAGAGCATGGTGAGCCACAATAAGCTTCGGCCATTTACTTTAGTAATTGGACTTTTGAAACCGAGGCTATAGCTTTCATAATCCATCACTATAAGATTTAAGTCAGATTTTAATCGCAATCCTTGAACTGCTTTGTTACAATGGAATATTTCTGGTTTAAATTAATTTCCTTTATTCTCATCTGGCTTATGAATTATACAATAAACTCTCTATGTTCAATGCTTGGTGGTGCTTTTGGTTACTTTAGGTGACAGCTCTGCAAGTCTGGCAGCAGAACTCAAAACTAAAAAGAAGCTCGTAAAAAGTTTGAAGAAAAAATCTCTCTGGTCTAGATGTTTGGAAGAGGTAATTTCCTTGTTTTTTAGATGCATTAAATTGATTTCATCCTCATATTTGTAGCGTTTTACTACTATAACCTCCGGCTCCCAGTGCTTGAGCTTCTTGGTGAGCTTCCTAGCTGAGAGGGAACGCTTGTACTCATATTCTGTTCTTTGGAACTCTTCTGGTGAAATTTTGTCCAAACTTAATGAGTTTCTTTTAATTGAGAACCTGGATTAATACGGGGTGCCCCGGAAGAAACTGTCAAGAAACGGTTGTAATCTGTAATTATTAAAATTAGACTATTACTGCTTGGAATGTGAACTGGCAGGATTATACTTAACAGATTTTTAACTAAAAGAGGATCCTCTTACTCGGCACCAGCATAGCTACTGGGTTAATTAGTTGAGAAAGTTTAAAGCTAACTATGTTTTCCTAACATTCTCGTGGGATCTTTTACATGCATCATTGGTTTTCCTTCTTGTCTCACTTTACCATATTGCATCGAAATGCTTTGAATAAACATTAAGCTTTTCAAAGGGTGCAATGTGTGCATGTGAGCATTCAATATCAGAAGACAGTTCTTAGTGGGGCATGCGTTAACTCATAACAAAATTGCTGGTGCTGACTATTTTCTTTTTTAATTAAGAAAAATAAAAGAGTCCGTCTCCGTAAACCATGGAAAAACCAAGGTTTAAACTGCAAATTAGAAGAAATGAAGATAAAATTTCCGGGTTGCATTAATCGGGTAATGAACATATAACTACTGCATGTTGCATAATAAATTATTAATATTGCAACTAAAACTTTTACTTTTTTATTATTCTAATTAAACCCCGTCTTTTCACAAGTCTATGGAAAAAAATGGTGTTTCCCAAGATTTGACAAAATTAATAAACAGCTGAGGACATAATATGGAAAATTTTATTTCCTTTGTCAAATTTTCTGAACTCCTCTAAGGCTGTGTTGATGCCATTCTTATTTGGAGAATTTTTCTTTGGAAGGAAGTTTTTGATGGAAATTTGTTTCTTAAGGGATTAATAAAAAGTCCTTGGGAAAAAAGATTTTATATTCAGGAAAACTCTCTGCTTTCACATATAAGAATGTAAATTTGAACAAAATTTTTTCTTGGCTTGTAGATAAAAAGTTAACTTTCCTTGGAAGTGGAAGAAAACAAACATAACCACAATCTTCTCAGTATTGTTTTAATGTGATTTGGCTAATGAGAATTTATTGGGTTTATGATTGCTTTAAAGGAACATGCTTTTTGGTAGAACAAGTTTACAAGATACAATTTAAATAGCTGATCTCTCGTAGTGAAACAATGGCATAGTTTTATGTTATGGTTGCTTTTACCTAGTGTGTCATTTGACTAGTGCATTAGGTAAATAATAACACATCTTCAAATCTCGTCAACATTATTATTATTATTTTATTATCAAATGTTTGCAAGTTTTTGCGGTTGCTTTGGTGGGGAAAATTCCTCAATAGGCATGCAAGTGGAAAGGTGTCATATGATTGAAGTTCCAAGATGTTAAAAATTTGTGTCATATTCTCATGATCTTATCCATTGTGCTAGATAACTTCATAATAAACTTAAATTGCAATTTCAGGTCATGGGAAAGCTTGTGGATATTGTCCTCTTTTTGAATCGAGAGATTACGAATGTCTTTGAAAATTCAGGTATTAGCTTGATCTGTAAAGTTATAATCTACTTATGTGATAAACAAAGATTCCCTCTTTATTTACCTTTAGATATTTCATTAGGTAGCTAGAAAATAGGCATGGTACTCACCCTTAAATTTTCAAAATTTTAGCACAAATTTCTAAGATAGAGGCACCAAATTAAATTATGACCCACCAAATTAAATTTCCTGGCTCCGCCCCTGCGTGGACTGGCAAATAAAAAGCAGTTAATTAGGTTGAAAAGTCATTATCTGGAAGGAAAGTACATTTTGCAATGGGACGGTTAATGAATAGATAAAATACATTTCAAAGACTACTGGATCATGTATTGTAAACTCTTTGTGGAGGCACTTATCGTCTATTTAAAAGTATAGAGGCTGGTAATACCAAGGTGGAGGATTTGCATCAACCAACTGGAGTCCCTGAGGATTCTTCTGAATCTGTTCCTAGTTCTGGCCACGTGAAGAATCTTATGACAGAGGATGATGTGAAGGCTTCATTTGTACTAGATTCTCCTGTATGTGTAACTTATCTCTCTATCCTAGTTGCTGATGGTTTCGGAATGTTTTCAATTGGAACTTGACAAATATATCTTCACAGTTTGTGATTACTTAAGCCTTATCCTGTTATTTTCTGCAAATTTTGTGGGTAGAAGTGCACATTAATATTTTCAGAGAAGTGTTTTCAACATTTAAATATATCATGCACATTAATATTTTCGGAGAAGTGTTTTTAACATTTAAATATATCGTGAGTTTGACTGTTTCTTTTAACGTAATGTTATTCAAAATTTCTGTAGTTATTAAAAGATGCAGGTGCTATGATCGATGGAAGCTCTGTTTTGAGTTCTTTGCTATTCTTATTTGTTTGGGTTGTCATTGCACTTAGTGTAAATGGGAAAGTATCTGTTTCCTCTTGTCATGTTATGTTAGTTCTGTGATACATGGTCAGGGTGACTGAGATAGGATTACTTCTTTGGCCTCTTGTGTAACTTAGCCTTGTCTTGGTTTAAGGTTTAGGATTATTTTAATTTATGCTGTAGCTTAGCATTGTCATTGTAGTTAGCATTTGAAAGTTTGGAGCATTAAGCTTTGAATTAATAAGCGCTTCTTTGCAACCCACAGGCAATCATTTTACCTAAGAGTAACTGCTGCTGCTGCTACACACACACACACATGTATATGGGCAGGGTTCTAATAACACCCTTATTTGTACACCTATTTTAACACCAAATCTCTACCATTCATCTAGCACAATCTCACTCATTAATTAAATCTATTTTAATGAATAATTATATATATAATTATATAAAATTATTGAATACTTATATATAAAATTATTGAATACTTATATATAATTATATATACTTGTATATTTATAATTATTGAATACTCCTCTCATTGATGTGATGTTGTACAATGCTGTTTACCGTAGGCTGGTGTGTCTGGCACCCTTGCTGAGTCGTCATCTCAAATGTCAAGGGATATAGATCTGTCTCCTGGTCAACCCTTACAATCTAGTCAACCGCCTGGAAGTCTCGGTGTCATTGGTCGAAGAAGTGTGGCAGACCTGGGAGCAATTGGTGATAATCTTGGTGCTGCTCCTGCAACTTCTGGAGGAACTCATGACCAAAGCTACAATTATCAGATGCTTGATGCTGCTTTTTATAAACTTCCGCAACCCAGAGATTCTGAACGTGCAAAGAACTACACTCCAGTATGAAAGGATTTTATTTGAACTACTTTGAGGGATATGCTTTAGTGTTTTGTTTCTGATGTTTTTGTTGACCTTTTGCAGAGACATCCAGTGGTGACTCCTCCAAGCTACCCACAGGCACAGGCACCAATTGTCAACAACCCTGCCTTCTGGGAACGGCTGGGAGCTGATAATTATGGTACAGATACGCTGTTCTTTGCGTTTTACTACCAGCAGGTACATCTGATTTTAAAGCTTTTGTTATGTTGTGCTTCCAGCAATGTTTTGGCTAAATATATGATGAGTCATACTTCCTCATCTGCAGAACACTTATCAGCAGTATCTTGCTGCTAAGGAGCTGAAGAAGCAATCTTGGAGATACCATCGCAAGTATAATACATGGTTTCAGAGGCACAAGGAACCAGAAGTTGCCACAGATGACTTTGAACAGGGAACATATGTTTACTTTGATTTCCACATTGCAAATGATGAGCAGCATGGATGGTAAGCATTTTAAACTCTTTTACCTTCATTCTAAATGCATCATTTGTTAATTTTTCTAACCGGTGTTTCGTGCTCACGGGACCATTATTTATCATTTGCTGCTATCCTTGCTGTGATTGTAGGTGCCAGAGAATCAAGACGGAGTTCACATTTGAGTACAACTATCTTGAAGATGAACTTATAGTATAGAACATTTTTGATCTGTTTGCCAACCAAATTACCTCTCTTGCATCTGGTCAGGAATATATGATAATTCAGATGAAATTCTGACTTTTGTTAACAGTTTTGGAATGAGCAAGAGCTACATTCTATAGGCATGACTGGCCCGGCCTGGCCTCCATGTACATTCACTTTGACTTTTACACTTTTGCCCAACAGTAATGGCCGTGTTCGTTACCTCCAGTTCACCCATGTCGCTTGGAACATAAATCATAATGTTTGTTTTTTTTGGTATTTAATGTGTCTGTGCAAGTTAAGCAGTTATCCGCTCCCAATTTATTTTCATAAAAAAACGAAAATCTGTGTATTTTTTTTCTTCATTTGAAAGTTCTCCAATTTGCAAAAACTAACATTTTACCTCATCTCACCGTTTTTGTTGATGATAGGAAGTTAGGAACCATTTCTATGATACTGAAAGGTATGTTTTATGTAAACAAATAATCTAAAGCATTCTTTAAAAAAAATAAAAAATCTACAACATTGATAATGCTTTACTTAAAACCATGAAATTTTCAAGCAAGCATCATTGACCAAAGGATCTCTACATATCACTGAACTTGACCATGAATTAATAAATTATGCAGCAGTTAGAATCTATACAATACTGTTATGGAATCTGGGGATACTAAGGCTCTGTTTGGCAGAACTTTTAAGCTGTTGTGCTTTGAAGCAAAACAGTTTTTAGTGTTTAGTAAAGTGCAAAAAAAAGAGCTTATTTTGAAAGCAGAAGCTATTTTTGGGGGAAAAGCAGAAGCTGGTCTTCCCCTGCTTTCAAAATAAGCCAGCTTTGCTTATAAGCACAGCTCTGCCAAACAGAGCCATAAATGTTTAGAATCCAGGATTGCCATTGTTTTCTAGCGAATACTTTGGACAGTGTTGATTTGTCTGAAACGGTTTTTTAAGTCCATTTGTCAGGGTTTATAACATTTTCACTTGCTTTTACTGTGCTTTAATTTATCATTCCCATAATTCTTGAAACCGAAGCCAGGCCTTCTCCTTTTATTCCATGTTGAGAAATGAAAAGACATCAGGAAAAGAAAACCCTTATGGGCTTGTTCCCAAGGCAATTATATAATGACTACAAACCGGCTTGGATGGGAGACTTTTTGGATGTGTGTGGGCAGGGGGTTGTTTGCATGAAGCTTCCCTTTTCGATCCAGTTTGGTATGTAGGGTTGAAATGGATTAAAAAGCTTACAATTAATTAAATCTTCAGGCCAACTGAAGTTGTCAGGACATCTTGAATTTCCATATTTCTGTTAGTAGATTCTGCCATGGAGGAAGGGTTGGTATTGTTGTGCCACTGAGTGCTGACTGTTGACAACTTTTGCCATTCAAGACGAACTAAATGGTGATTGTCTGATGTCATTAATACTAGACACTGGAGTTCATGCTTTTAATTTATTTAGAGGGGTAACCTGGGTTTTAAAAAGCACGCTTTAAGCACTAAGCGCAAGGTACATCAATTTGTATCACAAGGCGCAGAGGGAGACAGAAAGCGCATTTTGGTACTTTTCCGCGCTTTTGGGCTGAAAGCGTGGTTTCTCTCTTTTGTTTCCTTTCTTATGATTAAATATTAGATTCTAGGGTTTACTACTAATTTAGGAAGATGATATGGAGTTTAAGGTCCATGAGGATATTTTTGGTGGAGATGGTGATTTTTCTGGTGACTAGAGTTTAGAGCCTTGAATGATTTCATGATAATTTAAGAATCCTTCGATCTTAGTCTTTCAGTTCTTCTTACTACCCTTAAAACTTTGAATTTAGTATTTGTTGAAAACTTTATTTGCCTTGTATGTTTTGTGTAATTATTCTAAGTTTGTTTTTTGCTATATCGTGGCATTAATGAACTATTCCTAGATCATATCGTACCATTAGTGCTTTATGGCACTTGGCGCTTTTTAAAACCCAGGGGGTAACTTATATGTTAATCGCATTTTTGTGACCCTAAATAGAAACTAAATTAGAAAGAAACACCTAATGTTGGTCAAGTTCTACAGGTTTATGTTCTCCTATCCTCTATATTCCTCATGATAAGCAACTAGAATTGTGACAGTTTCTTGATCCATTTTGTCGGGCAATGGACTGGAATACATATGGCTCTAATTTGGTTGGATGTTTTAACTGTGTTATCCAGTGATACCAGAGCTCAAGGCTAATTACGAGCCATTTGGTAGGAGGAAAACCTCGGGTGCTGGTGTGCATGTGGATCACTCAAAGCACAGATCAGAGGATATAGCACCATCATCTAAAGAAGTGGTGAGTGGGAAATTTGTATAGTTTGTGAAACTATTTCATCATATTTTCTCAAAAACACTCTAAAACACTACGTGAATGGTCTCAGCAACCAGATTCTGAAAGAGGCCGCAGCTCTCGAACTGCCAGTGCTTCAAAGAAAGCCCTGATCTCAAGCAGCAGGCCAAGCTCCTCAGGTGAACCCAGTGACAACCGTCACAGCCGGCTGGGGTCAGGCAGCGGGCGCATCTCTTCAACCCACCGAGTACAGCCCGGGTTTGAGTCCAAGTCGTCACCATTCACCCGAGGCACAACATTGAGAGGCAGCCGGGACGAAACTCTAAGAAGCTTCGAGCTGCTGACCATTGGTTCAGGAAAAAGGAAATGAGCATTCCATATCATGTCATAAAATAGTAGTCATTTCCTATTGAAGTACTGGTAATGCATAAAGCTTTACTTTATCGCCATCATCAAATGCGAAGATGTTTGTGGCGTATGTTTCTTCGGCATCTAATGGATTCACTTGACCTGCTGTCCCTCCCGTTTCTGTTTGCTCTTTGTAAGCTATATGGGAAAAATTGCGTTGAATATATTTCTCCCCGAGTTTGCCTATGTTTCTTGGGACTATTGTAAGAGTTCAACAATATTACCTACGATAATATTGTTTCTTATATATTTGTTCAAATATATAGTTGAACTCTAATAGAGAATAGTGTTAAAAAGTAAATGTGCAATTTGACCTGGTAATAGAGAATAGTGTTCAAAAAGTAAATGTGCAATTTGACCCGGTACGGAGAGATTCATGTACATTAAATACGGTACCTCCATTCAACTACTTGAAATAAGTTTCCATTCAATTACTTGAGATAAGTTTTAAAATTCAAAATGATAATATACCATAATTTAAGGGATCCTTCATCAAATTTGACCACATATTTGAATAATTGTACAAACAATAATGTTATCGTATGTGATATTGTTGGATTGTAGTTTTTAAATATCGACTTTTTATTTGTCTTCATTATACGACGTTAAACACATTAACGGTCAAACACTTGAAGATCGTGAAAAAAGATTCTGCAAATCTCAGTTTGGGACGGAGGGAGTATCAAAATTTGTTAGTAGTTAAAAATGTCCTGAGAAAATTGATTAAAAAATGTGCTATAATTAGTTGAAGAGAGTGAGTATCATTAATCTGCTAGGCTATGCAGTCATGGATTAAGATTGCGATGCTGCTATCGCGAAAAACAAACGATTGAAATTCAATCCCAAACCTTAAAGCAAACAACGAATCTATCTACGAATACAGCCACGATATTACATCAGAAAACAGAGTTAGACCGTATATGATCTATAAGCCTTACAGCTTCCATGCATTCTTCCGGTACGTGGCTGTTACTGGGCCTGGTATACAGAGTAGAATCCTTACTAACGCCGTAATCCTTGAGCGTCAGTTCTTCCGACAGCTGTCTGCCGGCGTACACCAGATTCTGGTACTGCGGTGGGATTCCGTCTCTTTTCGAAACCTTCGACTTAACGGCTTTAACGGTGTCGGATCTCTCGACGTCAAGAGCGAATGTTTTGTTGGTCTGGGATTTCACGAATATCTGCATGATGGAGGATGATTTTATGATTGTGAATGAATTTGTTGATGGGGAATTTGTCTGTTTATAAAGTCTGTTCGCGACCGAATTACACTTGGATTTCGGTTTTATCTTTTTCCGATAATGATGGATTTCTGCTATTGTTTGTTCCTATATAGTAGTTCGATTTCAATTTCGAATTTTATAAGGATAGTAGCAGAAAATTTTATATGTTGGTAAATGTTGTATGTTAAAGTGTTTAGCAAATCAGATTCTGCCACGTGTTATACAAATCAATCCTTACTTCCTAAAATACTCATCACCTTACTAAATATAGAATTTGTAGGACACGTTGCAAAATCTGATTTGTCCAACAGCTTAACCTATAACATTTGCTTACCTACAAAATTTTCTGTAGAATAGTAGTCTTAT
>JAULKK010000001.1:7190285-7212475 GCA_032355705.1 Rubia peregrina | reverse complement strand
ACACGGTGTCTCCTTATGCAGTTGCAACAGGCTTGGCTCTAGCTCATTTGCCTGAAGAAGAAAGGACGGAGGATGCCATGGATGGGTTTCGATCATTTGTTGGGAGGAATGCTAACTTGCAAGGTGTGGAATTGACCGCTCATGATGTTGCTACGTCTGTGCTTTTCTTGGCCAGTGATGAATCCAGGTACATTAGCGGGGTCAACCTTCTGGTAGATGGAGGTTTCTCATGTACCAATCACGCGCTGCGTGTCTTCAAATGATCGGCTGCTCCTCAACATAGATTTGCTCCTTCATCTCTGCTATATAATAATCCCTCCAATCCTAAATTGCTTTTTGAGAATCAAACTTTGTAAACTTCGACTATAAGTATAATTTGCTTAATTGCTGATTCCCTCCGTCCTGCTTTAATTTGTTGATTTACTTTTGACACAACATTTAAGGAATGCTGAGTTGGCACTTCAACAAGGGGGTATAGATGGTATTTCAGGATTTAGACTTTAGCAACAAAAATAAAAAATGCTGGAATTAAAGCCGGGCCTCAAATTAAAATGATTAAATTATTTTTTTGGGCTCCAATATATATTTTAATACTTTGTTATTCCCAATATTGTCCTCATTCAGGCTTTAAAATTTTGAAAATAATTTGTTTGGTCTCCAGTCCGATTTTCAAACAAATTTTTCGGTATTTCCAGAGGTAAAATTACGGTTTTACCCCTTTAAATTATGGTTTTTTAGGATTGTCTGAAAATCGGACTGGAGACCAAACAAATTATTTTCAAAATGTTAAGGTCCGAATGAGGGTAGTATTGGGAGTGGGGACCAAACATAGGTGTTCCAAAATATGTTGGGGTTCAAAATAATAATTTAGTCAATTGAAATTGGGTAGTAAAAGTTTCCTCCATTAAATTTGTACTGCATAAAAAGTAGAGGGAAAAGTGAGGGAAGGTATGAATTTTGCACCTGTTTCCGCCTAACCACCTATTGCTACCCTACAAATTCTAATACTCCCTCCGATTCACTAACATTGACACATTTGCTTTTGGCACAAGAATTTTGGAAGGTAAAATTAGTGGTTGAGAATTCATTGAATTGGTAAAAAGTAAAATGAGTGGATAAAAACAATCTAGAATTTGCCAAAAAAAGAAATGTACCAATATTAAAAAACCATCCCAAAAAAGAAAGTGTGCCAATGTTAGAGAACCAGAGGGAGTAAACAAATTTTCCCGCTCTTTAAAAACATTACATCACATCATAAACTCAAACACTTCATCTTCTTCCATTTTCACCTTGCTCTGAAGTTCATCATCAAGCTGGTGGGAGGGGTTGGTTTTCTGGTAACTTTGGCCGGAAAATACGGGATAAGAACCTGATAAATGAAGAGCGAAATGTTGTAGCTCAATTTCTACTTGTCACTGCAAAAGAAAGACGGATTAGGCACAGGAAGGCTGCTGAAGCATCCTAGCGATGGAACATCGTATTGAGGACAGTCACTTGGATCTTGAAAAGTGTGAGAAGGCAGGTTGAAGCCGAGGTACCTATGAACATGGGAAGCAAAAATTAGGAAATATTAGAAGTTCAAAGGTCTGAGATGAAGAACAATTAAAAAAATACCTTTACCATTAAGGAAGATGTGTCGGAGAACAACTACTCAATGCAATGTAAGTGAGAGCATGATTCACAGGCTCATACAAAAGAGGAAACTCAGAAAGCACAACAATGCAATCAAACATTTCTAAGGGAAGAAAACAAGGTTGAAAGAGATGCTCAAAGCTCATGTTTGAAATGCATACTAGTACATTTAAATTCAAAAACATGTACAATGTTGTGCATCTTGATGAAAAATTGTTTTATTTATCGGAACAATCAGCAAACTACATTCTATTACCAGATGAGGACAACTCATATAGAACTACTCAACATAAAGGCTATATTCCCAAAGTTATGTTTGTTTGTGCTATAACTAGGCCTTTAATTTCTCCAAATGGAGATGTAATTTTCGATGGAAAGATTGGCATATTTTCACTTACTGACGAGGTACCAGCATAGAGGAAAATCAAAAATAGGCCCAGAGGTACAATCGAGACAAAGGTGAAAGTCAAAGTTAACGGAGATGTGCTCACAGAATGCCTAGTGAACCATATGATACCATCAATAAAGCGCAAATGGCCACCAGGTTCATGCAAAAGAATTTATCTCCAACAAGACAATGCACCATCACACACTACAAGTAGGACCTAAGCGTTTCTAAGGGCTTCTAACTCAGATGGGTTTCAATTCATCATTGACTCTCAGCCACCAAGCTCACCGGACTTGAACATACTAGATTTGAGATTTTTTCGCTCAATTCAAAACCTATAGCAAGAGAAGGCATGCCGAACTATGGTACAACTAGTGGAGGTTGTGGATAAAGCTTATAAGGAAATGAAGGCTGTGACATTAAACAAGATATTTATCTTCCTATAGGCTATAAAGGTTGAGATTATGAAATGCAGGGGGAAGCAACAAGTTTGCACTGCCACAGATAAAGAAAGATGCACTTGCACATATTGGTTTACTACAGAACGATTTAGATGTAGATATAGAGCTAGTTAGAGAAAGTTTTCAATTCTTAGCAAGCCACAACAAGACTTAGAAGATAGCAAAGTTAGTGACAGAGCTGGCCAATCTCGATGAAAATCAGCAACCGGGTTACAAAGTTCAATTTCATCATCTTCTGTTAATGATAGTGTTTCATGCTTTTGTTTATCTTGTAAACATGATGTAATCAGTGGACATGTTTATGATACAACACCTAATCATTTTGTATGAAAGACACTGTTTGAAATGATTGTTGTTTTATTCAAGTGATTATGCTTGAGTGGTAACAAACTTAGAGTCCAATGATTCAAAAAGTGCCATCCTACAGGTTCAAGTACCCGGGGTTGCATAACACATGAAACACTCATCAATAAAGAGATAGCAACCCTTGATTAAAAACGTATTTGATGGAAATAGATTAGATGCAACTTGATTGAAAACAAAATACTAAACCCCCAAAGTACGATCTAGTGTGCCTTCCAGTGGGAGCTTAAAACCCCCAGATTGCTGATATCTTGAACATAAGAAAATACCAAAAATATTCATAAATTATTAGTTAGGAATTTTATTACAAATTATGAAAATTATTAAAGATTGTAACAAATAACAGGTTAAAAATATTATTGCAAATTATAACAATGAATGATTCTGAATACGTATGGTTTCTTTGGTAGAAGCAACGAGGTTCAATTCCCTAGCTCTGAAACCCAAGCTCGGAGTGCCCTAAAAGAGGGACTCTGCTTGAACTCCGCCCAAGCAGTAGCTGCCGGAGCTGGGCCTTGCTGTAGACTGTTGTCCGGTGGCTCCACCACGGAGGATGTCGATCGCAGATGCCTGATGAGATTGAAAACGGACGTTGAAGTGTTGAGATGTTGAGAGGATGCCAGATATAAGACGCTAGCTCCCGCCACAAAGGTGGAATCACTCCGAAGGAAACTTTGCCTTTCAGAGAACACCACTTCGGCGGCACCGCTGTGAAATAAAGTCGGCGTTTCCATTGGAGAAGCTGACGGTGCCTCAGTTTTCACGTCGTCGACACCAAAGGCTTAGGCCGGATGCGACCTTTTTAGGAAAGCCTGAAAAGCCTGGGCATAAATCACGTTCAACTGCCGAAGCCTCTATATCGGGCACACAAGCAATGTTCATCACAAATTGATCAGAGAAACCACCCCAATTGTCGATGGGCTGTGAATCAGTAAGATCGACGTGGAGATCATCGTCTCGGACCTTAGGACCCATAAATTGAAATTGTATATAAGCTCATAGTGTGTTTCAAGTGATGTTGCAGTACAGGAAGAAATGCAAGCTTCGACCAGGTGTATACTTTAGGGTTTTGTCCGACATATGGGGAGTCGAGGGGTGGGATATTCAAAACTAGAGTTTTCAACTTTCTCAACGGGAAAAGAAAGGGAACTCCTCTGGTGTGGGATTGGGAAACGAAGAGATAAGAACAAAACTGAGAGAGTAAATGAAGGTGGTAGACAAAGTTAATTTTGATTGGTGATGAAGGGCAGTGGTGGTCGGGTGTTTCTATGATATTTAATATTAATTATTAGTTAAGTGTTCAGATTTAGTAACTTAGTATTATTAGGTTAGTTTAATTTGTTGTTTTACAGAATTAAACATGTTAAACGTGCATGCAATTGGTTTTGCTAAAAATTGAAAAATTCAAAGGTTTAAAATTGTACTTGTACCTACCAAAATTTTACAATATTAGGAAAGATTGAAATTTAGCAATTTAGAGTGGGACGGACAAAAAAGGAAAATAAGTAATTCAAAGTGGGACTGGGGGAGTATATAATAAAAATATCATGTGAGATATTGTTACATTCATCTTAACAACTATTTTTCTAAATATTAATATTTTATTCCACATTATTATCGGTAAATAGACATATTTATGGTCAAACATGCTCGTTGAAAACCGTAAAAAACTAATTGAGCAATTTAGAGTGGGACGGAGGGAGTTGTATTCAATAAAATATAGACTCAATTAGAATAATTAACTTTGTAATTAACTTTTTTCTTGATTTTTTCTAATTTGCAGTTTAAACTTTGGCATTTCCATAATTTATGGAAAAACCGTCTTTCAAGAGACAGACTCAAAATTCGCTATGATAAATCTTTTGAAATTCATCATGGGAAAAGTCTTTGGATATATTGTCTTTCCATAGGCTTATGGTAAGATGAGGTTTAATTAGAATAATAATAAAAAGTAAAAGATTTTAGTTGCAATATTAAAAATTTATTATGCATCGTGCAAGAGTTATAATTTTATGACCTGATTAATGCAAAAAGAAAATTTTATCTTCATTTCTTCTAATTTGCATTTTAAACCTTGATCTTTCCATGACTTGTGGAAAGTCCGTCTCTCAAGAGACGCATTCTCATCATGAGCAACAAAATGTAAATTAAAATAAATATTCCACTAGTTCCTCACCGTAAAAACTCTAGCTAGTAGGAGCATCTCCAACGGTGCCGTATTTTTGGGACTTGCTTGCAAAAATCCATAAATTGCAGCAGAGTAGCCCACCTTTATTGTAGAGTATGCCTGCATCTTTTAAGTAGTTGTAACTTGTGGAAGCAACCGAGCTTGATGTCGGATGCATTTAATTCTTCAATTATAGAAAGTGTGTTCCACATGCAATTTTGTTGGATCGTGTAGTACAATCTCTATATTATCAAATTTACAATCTCCGCATGCTATAATAATTATAATAATGAGATAGTAAAATTATTTTTTACAAAAATACCAAAACTTTTTTTTCCTAGTCGTTGCACATTGGAAAAGCACACCATATATATATATATAATACATGCATGATTAAAAGGTCTTAAATTTCAAACCTTTATACAATTATATTATGAAAATTTTATATAAATGTATAAAATTGTTTTTATAAGAAAGTTATATAGATACTCATATAAAAAAATTATATAAAAAATATATAAAATTATTTATACAAGAAAATTATATAATTATACCCCCGTTCCATAATTATTGACCTATTTGTTTTTCAAAGATAAACTTGGTAAATTTTGACCCTAAATATCAATTTATATATCTACAATAAAAATGTCATGTGAGATATTTTAGATTCATCTAACGTCTACTTTCTAAACATCATTTTTTATGTAAAATTATTATATGTAGCTAGAGATATTGACGGTCAAACATGATCATTGAATACCGTGAACAGGTAAATATGCCAATAATCTTGGGATGGAGGGAATAGTTATTTATAATAATATAAAAATATAGCTAATAAGAAACTAAAAAGTTATCACACTCGATTCATCTACAACTCGAAAGTAAAATCATAATTTTATAAAATAATGCTTAATTATAATTTTTTTTGCTTTAAACAAATTTAATTTAAAGTATAACAATGCTTAATTTATTAATTACTATTGTTAGATATTCAACACTTATATTTATTTAGAAATAAATTTGAATATGGTAAAACATGTGGGACCTATCAAGCTAGACATGAATGTAGCTTACCACTGTGAGAGTGTGTAGTTTGCCACATCATTAGTTTGAAAATATGACATGGCATGTCAAGTTACAACCCTTATAGGTTCTGTTTGGTAGAGCGGTGATTAAAAGCAAAACTGGTTTATTTTGAAATCGGGGGGAGACTAGCTTCTGCTTTTCCCTCAAAAATAACTTTTACTTTCAAAATAAACTGTTTTTAACACTTTACCAAACATCTTAGCGATACATATACCTCTGAACACTTTCGGTCAACGGGACTATCAATTTTGGGAGAAGGAATGCATGGGGAAATATAGTGTCAAATCGGGTTACCATGTTGCATGGCAGCAAATGATACAACAGAGATCATCTACTTCAAAAATTTCAGTTGTGACGCATCAGCAACAGAATATGTGGAAGAAACTATGGTCATGTGATGTCCCAGAGAAGATCAAGTTACTAGTTTGGAGGCTGGCACATAATGCAATAACTACGGGACCAGCTCTCAGGAAAAGAGGAATTAATGTATCACCAATGTGTCAGTTATGTCAGAATCACATAGAGACACCTACTCATATGATCCTTGTATGTGATTTTACAAAAAAAGATATGGAGGGTTTCAAGACTTTGGTTTGATTTTGGACAAGGACATCCAGTCGGGCTTCGTGATTGGCTACAATTGTGGTTTCCAATAGCGCCAGATATCATGGACATCAACCTAACTTGTTACATTATATGGTCCATTTGGTGTGCAAGAATCAGGCAACACTAGAGATGCAAAGACCAACAGTCTCGAGTGTCCTGCAGATGGTCAACTCATATCTAGCGGAGGACCAAAATCGTAGGTTAAGATATGACAAAGATGAAAACAACCCCAATACTATAGGACAACAGCTACATCAACATGCCACCAGGTTTCTACAAGGGGAGATGAGAGCAGAACAGGTTGGGGACATTACACTAATCTGGCAACCCGGGGATACTAATACCTACGCAGGGTGGACTCAAATAATTACAGACGCATCATTCAGATCAACAGATGGCAAAGCGGCAGTTGCATGGGTGGTACAACCAACGAATTTCCAAACTGGATGGGACAGTGCAAAGGTGATCCAGGTGAACTCGCCTATTCAGGCGGAGTTAACAGCAATCCACGAATCTATGTCCCAGGCTCAGAACAAGTCCTCATTATGACTGATTGCCAGATGGCGCTCAAACACATCAATAATTTCCCAGACGCTCCACCAAATCTCTTGGCCTTAGTTAGGAGTGTTGTAATGCTAGCAATGTCTTTTTCTAGTTTTCACCTCATGAAAGTGCAGAGATTGTGTGTCAATGAGGCACATAATCTCGCCAAATGTGTACTGCAAGGTGATCATAACCGCATTTCATATTAATGATAATAATATCCTATTATGTTAAAAAAAACTCCGAATAACTCAACGCCATCCTTATCGCCAACAAAACTGTTTCCACGACCTGTCCGCCTCCTTAACTCCAACGAGGCGGAAAACCTTCTCCACTATCCTTCAGTCGATAACCATCATCGAATTAACAAACAAAAAATTTGACAGATTATTTTTCCTTTCCCCCCTAATTTTCTAGACTTTTGCATTTCCCCCTAAGCATCCTGCAATCCTAGCCTCCGTGTTCTTCCCCCAAATGTTAATTATGTCAATCTTAGTATTCATCATCATCTCTACCGCTTACCCCTCTTACATTATATAAGTTTAATTAGAATTATATGAAACCTTAGTTGAGTTTAAATAGATTTCTATTTCCTTTTACATTATTTTGTGTCTCTATATACTCCATCCGTCCCACTAATAAAATTACTCTCTTCGTCCCATTTCAAATTATAATTTAACAATTCATTTATTCCAAATTTCTTGATTTTGACCATAAAATTGAATTGGTGTATAAGTATAAATACTATTGTGTGATACCTTGTTAGATTCATTATAAAATATATTTTTAAAATATCAACTTTTCACAAGTTTTAATTATCTTTGATGAAATATATCAAGGATCAAACATTTTTCAAGTCAACTGATGAAAGATAAAGTGTACACCTTGAAGTGATACACACATCCTTAATTATCAAGGGTTTTCATCTATCATGGTATCAGAGTCAAAGGTTTCCCTGGTCGACCCAGTGGAATTATATTTCCACTGATTGGGCCAAGACTACTTTGTTTCCACCTTTGCTCGAAGAATAAAACCGCTGCATATGAGGAGGCGTGTTAAGGTCTCACCTTGATGGTAAACAACGATATAGCTTAATATATAAGATCATGGGCCCCATTTACATAGTATCAATTAGTTTCATGGCTCTAATATGGTATCAAAGCTCGCTCCCATTTTATCGGTTGATGATTTTTCTTACTATGCTCTTTTCATTGATGATTATTCCCAGATCTCGTAGTTTTACTCACCGCAAATATAAGTTTTGTGATACTTATCATCACTTTGAGGCTATTTTGGAAAACCAATTCTCTTCCACTGTTATGTTTTGTTGGGAATTGATTCAATCTAATTTAGCGGAATAACAATCATCTAATGTCGGATCTCATGCATGTATTTAATTTTAATCTATCTAAGAGTTTAGATTACCTTTGAAGTGTGTTTTACCGTCGAATTCGATCAACTATGGAGACGAGAATCCCAATGTGATTCCTCTATACGTATCCACACAACGCAATCAGATCACTTACACCGCCATCAGTTTAGAACATCGATCAACATGATCGGATCGCCTACATCGCCGTCAGCTTAGAACATCGATCAGCAAGCAAAGATCCAGTCTTTCTTCTTCTTTGTGCGACGAGGTTTATTTTCTGAGAATGGTTGGATTATTTCTATTGTTCCAAACTTACAGGGTTCTGTTATTGTCAGATTGAATATTTATGTACAAATTTATATTTATACAGAATAGTCATTAATCTAAGAAACACTAATCCAAGTTAATCGGGACCTAGCCCAATTGGACTTAATGATTTCTAAACTCACTTCTCATATAATTACTATGTGGGCTCCTAGCCCAATGGTTATTTCTCTTTATCTAATTTCCTACTCTGTGTGTGACCTTATATGTTTAGTCATAATAAGGTGCAAGCCCAATATAGTTGATGCTAGCAGATCGAAAACGGTTTCAAACTAAATATTCTGATCACTCAAAATACCTCAATTAATATTCTCCGTAATTAATCCTCTAACTATATAAGAAAAATGCAGATTGACTAAGGGACACTATTCCAACAATCTCTCGCTTGTCCTTTAGAGCAAGTGTGCATTCATATTCCTTTGTCACATAATATTTTTATCTGAACATATGGTGAGATAACGTGTCATCCTTATCAAGTTCAAATGCATTTCTTGAATTCACAAGTCAAACTTTTACGACAGATGATTAATCCTTAATCCATCTAAGCACGACCATGCATTTTACAGTCCCAACTCTCTGAGAGGCCTATAAGACAACAATCTCATGTAAATGAGAGGACAATCCCACTCTTTAACATCCGAGTTTTCTCCACTAGATTCATGAAAACCCAAGAACTGCCTTTGTAGTCTCATTTTTACGGTGTGACGACTGACAATCTCAAGGTACACTAATGCACAAGCAAGCAAACATTGAATTAATCAAATATTGGGAATAAAATCCTATAGTCAATGGGACATACTTATGAAATTATGAATATCTTAAAGTATTCTCATGGCGGGTTTGTCCAATACAAGTTCCCAACTTGTATACATGCAATCGATTCATGACATCACACGTCCTTTAGCCTATGAAACAGTGATGTAAATCAACTTGTAAACTAATTTTCTTCAGCTATGAGTGTCCACTATCAATAACCTAAACTAGGAACATAATAAATCTTACACTTCAGTTCACTAGATAGGGCTTCATTATCCTAGAAATATTCTCGATAACCTATTTGGAGATGTAAATTGATTTTAGACTTTTATTCAATACTAAACCAAGTTAAATGAATATGAAATGATAGTTTCATAATATGTTAAATGGTTCAGTGTCAATGTCTAAAATCACAAAATTATGATAACTAGAACATCACAAAAATTACAACCACTATCCAAAGTGCTTGATTCATATCACAAATGTGTAAGCCATAGGCTCCATTTGTGGAAGAGCTTTAGATTTTGGATTAAAAAAATTTCACCCTTTCATACCTTTAATATAACAACTTCACCATTCTCGACATGCTCTCAGAGAATGTGAAATTTTTTTAGGACAAATTTGGACTCATTGGGGTTCCCTTTGGTTCATTTTGCCTAAGCGGTAACTTTACCATTATCTCAATAAAGAGTCACCGAGTCAGCTAAGACAGGGACCACATCAATTTTAATGATGAATTTTCTAATTCAAACACCTTCCTATACAGCTTCTAAAGCAACAATGTACTTAACTTCAATTGTAAAATTAACAACTGTGCTTTACTTAACACTTTTCACAACCAAATCATTTTCACTATCGACTCGGAGATTTATATTTAGTTCATTTCTTGGCCGCACACCAATGTGCCTCACCCTAGCATATTTTATATCTCATCATTGTGCTCTAAGCATACGATGGATAACTGTGAGTACATATCATAACACACATGATAGACCCTATTGCATATGCATAAGCGATCGTACTCATTCTCTTTTGCTCATTGGGTTTCGATAGTCATTGAGTCATGCTAAGATTTATGTCATGAATCATGGGTATAAATCTTTTAAGATCTTTCCTATCGAATCTATTAAACACCTTACTTAGTAAGTGTTTTGTCAAAGGTCAATTATCACCTTTGATCTATCTATATAGATCTTGATGCCCAAGATGTACTTTGCCTCTCCTAAGTCATTCATCGAAAAACACTTTCCAACTAAGTCTTCATAGACTCTAGCTTCAGATTGTCGTTTCCAATGCCGTCAACAAAGAGAAGTAGGGATTCAATCTTGCTCCCACTGACCTTCTTGTAGATACAATATTCCTTAACATTTCATTGAATGCCAATCTCTTAATTGCTTCATCGATAAGTATGATCCAACTACTTGATACTTGCTTCTATCCATAAATGGACTTCTGAAGCTAGCATATTTTTCCAGTGCTAACCCTTAGGTTGTGTTACATAAACTTCTTCTTCCAAAATCCAAACA
The DNA here is from genome assembly GCA_032355705.1 of Rubia peregrina. Lineage (NCBI taxonomy): Eukaryota > Viridiplantae > Streptophyta > Magnoliopsida > Gentianales > Rubiaceae > Rubia > Rubia peregrina. The sequence continues at coordinate 7,201,251 of JAULKK010000001.1, read as the reverse complement.
AGAAAGACGGTTATGAACTTCATTGGCTAGATCTCAAAATCAGAATGAACTAAAATTAATAAGAGCTGGAGAAAGGTCTTATCACAATCCATCTCATGGACTTGTTTATACCCTTAAACTACCAGTTTAGACTTGAAAACATAAATTAATGGCTTCATTTTGAAGGCCCATTTATATCATTTTAGTCTTACCGTTTTAGTAATTCAACCAAATTCCAAACTTGAGTTTCATACATAGAGTCTATTCCGAAATTCATGGCCTTAAGCCACTTTGCGGAGTTAGGGCTTGTCAAAGCTTAACTGTAAGTCATAGGTTCATCACTCTATAAAAGTATGATTTCATAGTTTTTCAGTCGCAATGACATAAATGTACCTTCGTCCAAATCCTATACCTTTCTGACCAACTTATGACATGATCATTTTCAGTAGTCTCTAAGACTTTTTTCTGTAGTCATCTTCACCACTTAACATGAAAGGATCGATGTTTCCAAAATTGATTGTTACTCACCTAAAAGTTGATTGAGATTTAAATTCCTCCCATTTGTCAATTTGGAAAGATAATACTTCTCCAAAGGGATACATTCTTGAGAAACAAAACACAGTTCTCTAAATGGTTGTAGAAGTAATACCCATTTATCTCTTTTGGATATCCCACAAAAAGACATTCATCAGACTTGGTGCAAGATCACTGGGAAACCTCGTTTCACATATGCTTTGAAACCCCAAATATTTAAGAGAAAAGACATTCAAGGAATCTTCCCTTCATATCCTATATGATGTCTTTCCTACCGCTTTAGACAATGCATGGTTCAATATGAACACTACCCTTTTAGAAGAGCATGTTAGTCACAATAAAAATGGAAGATTGGCTAGACCGATCATTGAACTGACCATATCCAATAAGGTATTATTTATCCTTGCCAACACACACATTCATTAAGGTGTTTCTATAGGATTCAAGTATGAAAGAATATCACACTATTTCTGATGGTCAACAAATTCTAAACTCAAATATTCACCACATCAATCCAATTGAAGTGCTTCAATTTTCTTTCCAAGTTAATTCTAAAGTTCATCATGAAATTTCTTAAATTTCTCAAAACAACCAGACTTGCCTCACATCAAGCAGAAAACCATATCCACCCAAATCGTAGGTGAAGCTAATGAAGTCATGAATCCAACTCTTGCAGTTGAACACATTTGTCTACAAAACACTTTGTTAATAAGACTCAATAGTTTACTTTCTCCATAACCCATCAATATTAAAGGTGATTTTGTCATTTTTCCACCACAATATTTGCAAGTCTCAATCGGCTCCAATTCAAATGATTCAATAGTACCCTTTAGCTGGAGTTACTGCATGCACTTTATGTTTATGTGGACAAATTGACACTCCCAGAGGTTTGTTGGACTTGAATAATTTGTTAGGCCTTTTGATAGTTACATCATAAACTTTTTTTATCCATATCAAGCAAATAAAGTCAGTTGTCCAATTTTGCAAAACCGCAACGCATCCATTTAAAATGGAACAACCATTGCTCCAGATTAAAATGGAAAACCTTCTTTCTCCAACACAAAATGGTGAATGTATTTTTTTAACAGTCGGATCAAAATAACTATTATATGGTCCAATGTAAGTCTAAAAGTCATGGATAAACTACAATCTTCTACGGTCAATGTAGCAACCCTTGCTTCTTTTACCTCATAAATATTGACCTCTCATTTACCTTAACTCATACTTTGATCTCAACACATTTTTAAAAATTGTGTGAACTACATATGGTATCCAATACCCATCAATAGAGTTATTAACGACAAAGATTGTTTATAATGTATATAACTACAATGTCACCTACTCGCCCATTCTCTGTCCTCTAAGAACTAAGGGAAATATCATTTTTAATGGCATGCACCAGTGTAGTAGAAGTATTAGGACTCATCATACTTTACAACTTTATGCTTCCTAGCAGTATGTTGTTACCATTTCCCTATCCCACTTATTTTTCTTCTTTTCTTATTTAAATCCCTTTTGCTTTTTCACCAATAGAACATTGTTCCTAGTCTCAGTCTTGACACTTGACTTGGCTTATTTTGAGCATCACATGCAACTTATTCAAAGTTTTTTTCCTTTCAACTTAAATGGTTCCAAAAAATCATTAGAGTGAATAGAGATCGAAGTCAGGGGAAAACTCTCAGCCATAGGCAAAACCAAGCATCTACATGTCATCAAATGATCCAATTATTTTCAAAACATGAGATCCCACTAGTTTTCCTTTCTCAATGTTACAATCTAGAATGATCCTAAAGGCCTCAAATCTCTTAACTCTGGCCTGCTCTTTAATCCAATCTCAGAGCTCTAGGTTGATGCTGTAATTATTTGAGTTCAAAAGCTGCCTTGCAATTCTGTACTCATACTATTCAACACAAGACACTTGAAATTGGGAATTTGAATATCAATTACACACTCCTTATTTTCTTGCATTTGAACTATAATCAAGTTCCTTTTATCAAGCTACCATCGTTCAATTCATCCTTCCAAAGGATCAAACGCATATTAGAAGTCATTTTCGTTGTTATATATTATTACTACAGTATAAATAAATGCAATAAAAAATATTTAAATAGAATAACTTGAAGAAAAGCATGCAACCCAAGTTATTCTACAATTTTCTCTCTCTAAGTTGGTCCCATGAATAAAATGATTCCAAAACCCTCAAAATCACAAGATCTTAAGCATGCTTTGGCTCGTCTCAATTCCTTTGATTTTAGGTAAGCAATATTATTGCTAATAGTATCTAATACTACTTTTGGTCGATAGGGTACATCCAATGTACTACCTTTTTCTTTTGGTCTCAACAACTGAGAACCCTCACTAATATTGACGAAACTAACATATAGACCCCTTTCACTAGGTCTACCCACATTTGTAACAAAATTAGAAGTGTCACTATAGGTTTGGCGAAAACTATCATTAATGATCGAGAGTTTAATGGGTGTTCTTGATTTGGAAAGAAAATTATTGCTCATTATTGCTTTTGGGGACCATGGTTTGTTATACTGGTTTGATCATTAGTGAACTAACTTCATAATTATACCACACACATAAGCCAATCGCATACATTTTATAATATAAAGAAATAAATAAATGTGATTAATAAATTCATCTTAAATGATCCTAGTATGGCCCCATAATCTTGACAAACTCTTCATCTTGTCTTTTTAATCTCATCCTTCGATCTTCATATCGAACTTACAATTTATTTCAACATAAATAATAAAATTAAAAATAAATTTACAACATAGCAATAAACGGTACGCAGATCGCATTTAATTACAATACTCAATAAATAACACATGGAACGTATTAATATCTGGTTGGGCCATACTAATCATTTATAACCCTGCACTGAATCCAATTCAAAAATGCATCCATTCATTTCTTTTAATGAATGACCCAATTACATATAAAAGAAAATTGGAATAAAATCACATACTCCCTCCGTTCCTTTATCGTGAGTTACATCACTATTTATCAATAAAGTTGATGTTGTTTGTATTGTAAAAATATATAAATTTATAAATGTAAAAAATATCACATGAGATACTGCTACATTCATCGTAACACATATTTTAAAATATTTAATTTTCATAATTTATTTTAAAACAAAATTTAAGATATTAAAATCATAAAATCATCATTGACAAAAGAGAAAGTAAGACACTAAAAAGGGGACGGAGGGAGTAGTAAATTATGTAATTAATCACACCAAAATAATTAAGTTAGCTAATTTCTATAATTATTAACCTTAATTATTATCCTTTGCCATATTTAATAATTCTAAATTACTAACTAAACTAAATATATTAGGAAACTCCATATACAAAAATAATTAAGTTAACTTATTTTTAAAATTATTAATTATTACCTAATATTTTAGTATTCTAAATTAATAAAATGAATATAATTAATAATCAAGTATATCGAATACTCCATGTTAATTAGAAAAAACTCGTTTATATTTAATTTTAATTTCAAATTTTAAAATTACTTAAACTTGTTCATGTTTAGTTTTAATTTCTAAAATTAAAATGACTCCAAATAAAAAATTAAATTAAAAGGAAACCGGAAGCCCAAATCTGCCCAATTTAGATTAAAAATAAACAATAATATTTTTATTTTTATTTTAATTTATTTATAAAAACTATTTTTGGACTGACTCGGTCCTGTTCATCCCAAAACCAGATAAGAAAATACGGTCTGATCAGGATCGACTGGGCTTGAAGCCATGTTTGGCCACAAGTGGTAAAAAACACAGTAAAATATTCCAAGTTGGCCCATCGAACTCTAATTTGGCACAGCTAAAATAAATGCAATCAGGGCTATAATTTGGCCCAACCACAAATAAATGCAATCAGGTCTTTATTATGGCCTGACCAACTCCAATTTGGCCCCGTCAAAATAAATGCAATTAGAGCTATAATTTGGCCCAACCACAAATAAATTCAATCATGGCATTAATACAGCCCTGAAAAAATAAACCCTAATTTTTGCACATCGGTAACCTTTTGGAGTTTCGGTAACCTCTGCCACTGTTGGTGCTACAATAACCGCTGCCACTGATGAATAGTATTTTCATCTGAACAATAGTTTTTTATTTAAAAATAATTAATTAAATTTTGAGTGGGTTTAAATCAAATTAAATCATTAAATCATTAATTTTACTAAAATATGAACACAAATCTAAGAACATATTGTCCAAATCAAATTAAAACATGCAAGAGGCTCTGATACCACTGTTGGTATTGAATAAATCTAATTTAGCGGAATATCAATCATCTAATCCCGGATCTCATGCATGTATTTAATTTGAATCAATCTAAGAGTTTAGATTACATATGAAGTGTGCATTACTGACCCGTACCCACATGATTGTTCTTTTTATCAAATTACCCGCGGGCACATTCAAAGATAAAAAATTTATAGATGTTTCTCCCTTACTCACTGCTAACTACAATAAAGCAGTTAGTGGAAAGTTTGGAGTTATCCACAGAGATATTAGTATTTAATAATTAGCTAGACACAAACCACAATCGGGTGTCCCCCCAAATGCGTGTCGGGAATAGCTAGTACTAGATAGATAATGAGGGGGTTTGTGTACTAACAACTAAAAGCATACGAGTAAAGTGAAATAAGATATCAATTAACTAGTTTTGGGGGTATTTGCATAAGATGACAGATTTAGAGATTTGATCCTAGATTCTATCACATATAGACATTTAAACCTAATCTTATGCTTATGTCACATAGTTTGGAGATGGCCGGGAATTCCAAATGTGTGTGGCACAAAGGTTCAGTTTCCTTAAAACCATCTTGCCACCTCCGTAATTTGGAATGTGCTTCAATTCTATCAACTCTGCATTTTATACTTGTCATCTAACTCTTGGTGCTAATGTGCCTCCGCTTAAAGGACTTAATCCTTGCGTAGCTAGCAACAGTTAGATACAGGAGTAAGGATAATACATCCCGGGCTCTCGAGTATGGACACCAACCCTAGTTCAAAAGAGGAAAAGGAATTGACGCCTTGTGATGACTCTAGAATTGACACAATAAATCCTAGTTTCTACAAAATACAATGCTCAATTATTGGGGAAAGCTAGGGTTTTCCCTGTTAGGAATTTATTTACAGTGAACCCCAGTCTACTGCTCCTAACATGCAATCACGCACACAACTAAACAATTAGAATTAACGACTAACAATTTGGTCGGTACTCTCAAAATAGCATGAATGCACTCATCTCTCCAATACTCTCAATCCTACACTAGCGTTAATCTAACACTCACTGCTAACTACTATAAGGTAGCTAGTGGCAAGTCCAGGGTTGTCCACATAGATACTAGAATTCAAGAGTTAGCTTGACACAACCCACAACCGAGCGTCACCCTTTTCGTTTGTTGAGAATAACTAATGCTTTAAACAGATAAATGGGAAGGGGGAGGGGGTTTGTGTCTAACAAACTACTAAGCATGCAAACAACGAGATTTAATTACGATTAACTAGTCTTGGGGGTATTTTCATAACATGATTGATTTATGACTTTAATCCCAGATTCCATCACATATAACCATACAACTATTCTCATGCCTATGTCACATAGTGTGGAAATGGCCCGGAATTCCCAATGTACGTAAGACAAAGGTTTGGTTCCCTTCAAAACCATATCACCACCTCTGTAATTAGGGATGCACTTCAATATTTTGATACCGCATTCATCCCCATCATCTCATTCCCGGTGCTAGCACTCCCTCATTTAAAGGATCTAAGCCTTGCATAGGAAGAAACAAATAGATACGAGAGTAAGGACACTACGTCCCAGGCACTCCACTGTGGACACCAACCCTAGGCCTAGAGAAGCAAACTAATTGGCATCTCGTTAAGACTCTAGGGTCGATACAACCCTAGTTACTACAAATTACAATGCCTATCTAACGGGGTAAGCTAAGGTTTTCCTCCCGTTTAGGATTTTAAAATGGCAACCCTCGGCCCACCGCAAGAACCCTCGGCAACCCTCGTTAGACTAGCCAATTAGAGTTAGCATTTTTTTGGGTTGGTACTATTTCAGGCAACATGAATGCAATCATCTCCCGGTATCTCAAGCCTACAAGGTTGTTAGTCTAACTATCCCTAGATAGTATTAAATAGTCTAGCACGATATTATATTATGCATGGAGTTATGAACACCTCATAAGGCATAATATGGCATAAATCATACATGAATGGAAAATACAAATCATACACAAATATTCAATGGACATAGAAATAGGGTAATCTAAAATCTCACAAAATCATAATCAAGTCATGAATGCAAATACTACCCCAAGACAATTACTAATCTAGAAATATTAAATCCAAAGCAATAATTTGATTTAATGCCATAAGGCAAGAACTAGAGAAATAAATGAAGAGCAGAGAGAGCCTCCACTCGTCTTACCTACTAGAATAGAACTACAATAATAACCAACCTTTCTACTTGTTAAACCCTAGAAGATTTATGCTAGTATATATAGTAGATGACTTTTGAGCCTTAGAATGGCCAAAAAGGGGGATAAAGCCCTACCAGCCACACCTCGTGCGAAAGTGCACGTGTTGGCTGGCACAACCCGTGCAAAGAGGAACAGAGCATGGACTGGAGGGTGTTCTACACCACTCTGATAGCACGGGTCATGCCAAAGTGCACGACCCATTGTCTGGAGTGTCGTTCCTTAGCTTCTGATGGCACGGGCCGTGGTAAAATGCACAACCCGTTGTTTGGCCTTGTCTTTTCTTCATTTCCCTTAGCACAGACTGTGCTGGTTTTCACGACCTTCATCCCTGACCTCGTTCCATCTGTATGAGCTATGGTACGGGCGGTGCCAATTTACACGACCCATGTTAGTATTCAATTTTTTGGGATGCTTTTTTCTTCTTCACAACTATCTACTACCATGTTTTTACAAGTAGCCTTCAATCTTCTACCATTCTTATGAATTTCCTGGTAAAAGCTACTACCATCCTTGAGAATGGCCGTCTAAAAGAAGTTCAAAGTGGTTACGAGCGATCTACAAATGAAGTTCACAAAATGGATCTAGATGCTCGGAAGGACCAAATTCCATTACAACTAAAATAGGCTACAAAATGAAGGATTTAGATACGACAACCGAAAATGGTTATCTAAACCCCTTATGATGTAAACCTACCTAAATCTAGTAATCTACCAACCAAAAGAAAATAAAAGATATGTTAAAGGCTTAGAAAAATACATGCATCTGATGTCTCATCAAATCCCCCATACTTAAAAACCTTTACTGGTCCTTGAGTACACAAGAACAAGCATGGACATAAGCGTACAATAGTATGCAAAGGTTTTCCTAAAGCACCTAACATTTGTTCCTACACTACCCTATCCCCCAAGACATAAGAATCTCTCACACTCTCATATCCCAAAAACTTAAACAATCTAAACAACCAATATACCATTCAAAGGCAAGGTTCAAATGTGTATGTTTAAAACTAGTTTACTCTACCAAAAAAACTACCAAATAGATCGACAACCCAAGAGAGACATAGAATAAGTTCAATTCTCTCATTTCCTTTTATTTTTCCTTGGAGCCCTCTTGGAGTTTCATCATAGCTTGACACATTTTATTCTCTTTTTCAAAGCCCACCTCACATTTTCCACACTATTTGGCCTCTCGTTTTTTCATAGGTTTTTCAACCTATCCGGACCTTCCCATTTTTGTCTAAGTAGCCCTTTCGAGTTTTTGACTTAGTCAAGTATTTTTTTTAAATTTCAAAATGCCCTAAGGTAGGCTCCAAACTACATGGAGAATAAGGGAAAAAATGTCTCAACATCCCAATACTACAATCAAAAGGTGCTCTCACACATATAAAACAAGTTTCCAAAACAAGAAAGAAAAAAAGTTTTTCAAAGAAAAGAAAAGGGAAATAGTAGTCATCATCAATAAAAAAAACAAGAACATGAAAGATGTAACCATGGCGTGTTCCAACTCCCTCTCCTAAACTTAGTCGTTGCATTTTCCCCAATGCATGTAACCAAGGTAGGAGAAAGGTTGGAATCACTCAACTTCCTCTACATCGTCCTCCGTGTCTGGCTCCACGCCCCTGCCAGTACAAACCATAGTAAGCATGATCATCTCTAATGCCCGCATCCGCTCTGTAATCTCTGCCATGACCTGATGGAGGTATCCCATATCATATCTTAGATCATTAAGCTAACCATCCACACGGTCAAACCTATAAGCTATCTCCTCCTAATGCTGACCAAACTTGTAAGTGAGGTGACTCACATATTATCTGGTCCCCAAGATGGAGTCACCCCACTCCCTCATCCACTCGGGCTCTTATTGTGCAGCTGGCTCCATGGGTCAGCTGCCAGCTATCAGAACCCTGAAAAACCGTGCTCCTAGAATGGGATCTACTGTGAGTACTACTATGGGTGAGTACTGGGCCTGGCCTGATCTCCGATATAATCAGTGGGTGGAAATGTTGTGCTTGGCTAGCTGTGTCTACCGCGAACACCTAGAACTCTATCCCAGAGAATGGTAGGCAAGATCCTCAATGTGAAAAGGGCCTTAAGGAAGACATGTCTAAACTATATGGTGCTTAAAACAAGGTGGTTATGCTGATTGCTATCCCAAAAACTGATGCTCATTACCCAGATACTGATGAAATAACTGCTCTAAGAGAGTCTAATCGAAGGTCTATGTTTGTGGTGGTGGTTGAAACGCTAACTGCTCCAGGTGTGGATGAACTGGGTCCTCCTCCATGGGAACTTCTCTATCAGCCTCCTCCTCCTCGACATTGCCCACAGTTGTTGCTTGCTCCTGATCGCTAAATGAGAATATGCTAAAGTGTAAACCTGGAGCTGAGTTGGGTTCTCTCTTCCTGGGGAAGCATCATGAATTTGGTTCCCCTGTAGTGCCAGTAGGTCACATTTCCCTCTTGCTCAATCATATACGCGTCTGCTAGGGCATCTAGAGTTAGGGTGTAGGTCACGTCGGGGTTCTCCCGCATACTCTCATCAGCCGAAAGGCCAAAATGAATGGCTAAGAGAGATTTCATACCACCCATGACTAGCTTGCATGTGTCCCTAGTCGATGCTCGGTAGCATTGATCGATAAAATGTTTAATGGTATCTGGGCAAACCACACCAGTGCAAATCAACCACAACAAAAATGCAATCCTCTATAGTACTAGTGATCTTCTCTGCATGACCACTATAGTAAAAAATAACACCGCATACCTCAGTGAAGGTTTTATGATGTCGTTGTTCTTGCTCGCCTTTACACGTTGTCGTCGAGTAATGGCGACCCAGAACGGTCTCAATTGAATCTAGAGAAATATAACCCGTTGTGAGGCACATCATTCTTGTGCTTCCACCCAAAGCACTCGGTGGCCTCCCTATAAGTCAGGGTGCGGGGATCATTCCCCAAATGAAAGCGAGCCACTGGCTGACCCTACTCACTGGCACCTTTCATTACAGTGGAAAGGAACTCAAGAGTGTATCACCTATACGTGGAGGCCGCCTTCTCCATGAATCCCTCCATGTAGACTCTCTTTAGCAGGTACTTGAATGTTCTGTGAAGCTTAAACTTGCTAAGGACTTTTTCGTTCACAAACTAGGTCTCAATGATGGGGAGCCGACATAGATGAGCTCATCGATTCTGCTGATCAGGATCAAGCATCCGAAGACCTATGAAGGGAGGGCTCGGGCTAGCTCTCGAAACACTCCGTCTCGGCGTCACAATGGCAGACAGAACAACATAAAATACCAAAAAAAATTGTCCAAAAACAACACCAGAATCTCCCAACTCTTGCTCACCCCAAAATACAAATCACACTCCAACTCCCAAAATCTGTCTATAAAGCAATCCTAACACTCCAATCAACCACAAATTTCCCTAACTTCAGAAGTGAGGTTCGGCCGAATTACCTCTTGGAACCGGTGATCGAATCAGACTTATTAGCCTTCGCAGGATGTGCGAGATCCTCCCCAGAGCAAAGCCCGATGATCCGAAATGCCGAAAAGTGAACAAATCTTGAGTTCTTGGGAAAAAGAACTCAAGAAAGCAGAACTGATCTAGAGTAAATTTGGGTAAATTTGGGATGTAATTGGATGGGGGGACACCCGCCTTTGTGCGTGATCGAAAAATGAAGGTTGTGGGACAAATTTGAGTGAATTTAGATAAGGATTGAGAGTAGGGATGATCATGGGTCTAGGACCCGACCCAGACCCCTAGGGTCTAGATTCATTGGGTCGGGTATGGGTCTAAAAAATTTAGATCCATCGGGTCCGGGTCCGGGTATGGATATGGGTCTAGATTTTAAGATACGGGTCCGGGTCCGGGTCCGGATCTAACATACTAAGACCCAGACCCGACCCAGACCCGTAGACCCATATAAGCCTAA
>JAULKK010000001.1:7164908-7179603 GCA_032355705.1 Rubia peregrina | reverse complement strand
AAAATAAAATGGGGGTGTATAGGGAAGCACCACGTTCGAGCGGATTTCAATTTGGAGTTACGAGTAAAGTTTTTACCATTTTCACTTAGGTCCCTTCAAGAAATTAGAATTGTCGAATCATGAAATTGGCGATGCCCAAATTCAATTGAATAATATACAATTGAGACTTTGCGATTCGGGCATGTATGGGTGAATGGAAGGGCCGTTAATTAGTTAAATTCAAACATTTTTATTTGTTATTATATATACTAAATCAATTAAGGGTGGACGTTAATTAGCTAACGTCAAACATTTTTATTTTTATTTATATATATTGTGTCAATAAAGGTTGATAATTGATTAATTTAAATCAACTTACCTATTAGTTAAAATCAACAAAAGAAGTAAATGATTTTGAAAGTTAAACAAAAGTATAATTTAGCTTAGAGCGGCTGCCCACAGCTGCGCCTATCTCATGAATAAGATGGGCACCCGTTTTTTTACATAGGCACCGGTTTTTAAAATCCGGTGCTAAATTTTGGTGAATTTTTTGGCGGGATGATTGGATTTTAAAAGATGGGCACCGATTTTTTTACATAGGCATCGGTTTTTTAAAATCGGTGCTAAATTTTGGCGAATTATTTTTAAAAATTTGATGGGAAGATTGAATTTTAAAAGATGGGCACCGGTTTTTTTACATGGGCACCGGTTTTTGAAAATCGGTGCTAAAATTTAGCGAATTTTTGGCACCAGTTTTCAAAAAATCGATGCTTAAGTAAAAAAAACCGGTGCTAATTTATTTTAGGCACCAATTTTTTAAAAACCGGTGCCAGAGGGGTATTTCTGTGGTAGTGATTTCTTGGAGTTTTAGGGTCTTCCGTACTTCTAAGAAAGGGGAGATTTCACTTGTGCTTAGATTTTTGCCCCCAAATGTATCCACACTGCTTGTTATCTAATTCCAATCCCTCAAACAGGTCATAGGAAGCTCTGAGATGAAATTATGGCTTGCCTTCCACTCTCTCAGGGCATCCACAAACAAAAGCTGTCATCCAGGATTGGAGATACTGATTTTTAAACTTGCAAACTGGTACATTCCAACAGTAGCTAAGCACTTCCAGATGAACACTATCCGTCCAAAGAAAGCTAGTCCCTTAGATAATCATATTGCAGCAGCAACGTAGAAACTATTCTGGATGTATGATGATCTTATCTTGACCATCTCTACTAGACTCTGTTTCCATAAAAAGGATAACTTCAGGTGTGTAAGACCTGGTTATCCTATTGAGGTAATTCTTTGCTAGAGGGAGGTTGAACCCTCTGCAGTTCAAATCCACATGTTTGCGCCGATGGTTGTTTTGGGACCACCACTGATAAACCCACAGGTAGTTCAGCCACCCGCTCCGTAATGGCTTTCAACTATTCATCATCAAGAAGTTGAAAGATGTCTTCATCTAGGTTAATAACTTCCAATGCTTTCTGATCTCCGGTTTCTCCTTGTGACTCAAGCTTTAGCTTCTTGGGAAGATGGTCCATATTCCCCTGGGCCTGTTCCTGAACCTGTTCCCTGCGTCTTTTAAGGATACACCCATTCTAAGGTCATTATTGTTTTGACTTATGAATGGTTTAATTCTTATGACCGGATTTTCAATGGCTACGACTCTGACTCTCTTGGAAAGATTTTCTTCATGGTGGTACATTTTTGGAATATCGATCTTCCGTTCGGCTCATAGCTTTCATAATATTGTTCACATGCCCTTCAATGTTTTTTATTATTCTTTGTCGCCTATCTCCTTGAAATTACTCCGTGTCCTTAGCCATATCTTCTCCAAGTTACTCCATGCTATGATATCCGGGTACGGTAAATGGGTCATTGTACCCGTATCGGGTACGTACCGGGTACGAATTTGGTGCGGATTCGGTCTGGGGATGTCTCCAGTATGGTTTGACTTTTTGGGTACTTTGACCGGGTACGGGTACGGTCAAGATGGATGGTACGGTTTGGGGTACATTGTACCCATTAATTCTGAATAAAAAAATTAAAATTAAAATTATAAATAAGAAAATAAGGAAAAGTTGAAAAATAAAGAAAAATCCTCGTTTGCCGGACTTGGAGAAAGAGTTTATTGTTGAAAATTGATGTTTTCATTCACTTTTCTTGCTTATTGTTATGTTTTTCGTTGACTTGGACGATTAATTTTATTTGGTGTTTGCTTATTTTAGTCTTATTGTTTAAGACATCGAATTATAATTTTGTTATGTAGTTTATTTTCTAATTATTATGATAAATATTAAGTTTAAACTATATTTGGATGTTTTTATTTACATTAAATTGTTTACAATATAAAATCATATTATTTTTTATTCAGAAATGATTAATTATTAATAATAATATTAATATATTGTTAATTTTTTATTTATAATCGTACCCATTTCATACCCGTACCCTCTAATTTTCAATTTATCGAATTCTGTACCCGTACCCAGAATCGTACCGGTGCTACTTAGCCCATGGTAACAGGCTAACAGCCCTACTCCCTTACTCAAGAGTCCTATTTGATAGGAAACCAAAAGATTTAAATTTGTCAACATAAGTAGGTGAAAGTAGGCCAGAATCATAGATTAATCCTTCATTTTCAAATTATCCCTTCAAACTAACACACTTTTTATTACAATTTCATGTGGTTCCGAGAAATATGATAGTTAAAAGGGATCAATCAAATTTATCCTTCAACTAAGACACATATTAATAGTCTTTTATGTGAATCCAAGAAAGTATGTGATAAATTAAGAGGTGTTAAACAGATTTAGTCTCCAACTAAGATACATCTTCATAGTCTTTCATGTGAATCCAAGATAGTATGTGATAAATTACAAGGGCATCACACAAAAAAATCAACTTAAACTTGTGAGATCAGATGGAGGAGGGAGTAGTTGAGAGGAATTATGACAATTAAACATACTCAATATATAGCAGCTTCTTGTGTTTGTTTGTATTTCTATCATTGAGAAAGAGGACTTGGAGGAAGAATGGCAGCAGAAGTCTAGGATATATGTACTTGATTGGGAGTTGGATTTCTAATCATTAAAAGCTTTAGTGGTTCTATTTTCTCTCCTGCTCCCGCTCCCCCTCATTTAATGTTTGTTCTTGCGCATTTAGTTTCTCAGATGTTGTTTGTCCTGCGATGAATAAACAGGTACAGCTGATCCCTTACAATCCTGACCACCTCGATGAGTCTGTTTTATGGACTCTTAGCCATGATACGGGCGAGAACTTCAGAACAATAAGGATGGTTAATAACATTCGTCTAAATGTTGATGCTTTCAATGGTGATAAATATCATGGGGGTATACATGATGGCACCACGATCGTTCTTTGGGAATGGAAGAAAGGAGAGAATCAGAGATGGAAGATAGAACCTTATTGTAAGTCTGGCAATGTTTTCAAGATTTTGAATTTTTAGGTAGATGCTGTGAAACAATTTTACCTTTTCAAATACTTTGCTTAGTCCCTGGTGAAAGTTCTCCCCTACTATCATCCATCTTGGGTCATTCTCGTCAAACTCTTTTGTGCTCCATTTTTGTAAAATTCTGTTGGTTCACTAACAACTAATGTTTGATTGCAGAGACATGTGAACCTGCTATATATGCAGCCAGTCTTTCTATCTCTGCTGTATGCACCCTTGCTGGTGAGGGTGCGGTGTTGTACTGTTGTCTCCTTTTTCCGGGTACAATTTGTATGTATTTAAAGTCAATAAGTTGGGAATCTTCTCTGCTGACCAGGCAGCTCCATCATGCCACTATTTGAAACATCCTCTTCTTGCTTGTTGAGTTTTGTGGGTTGTAGCAAAACTGCTGTGTGAATGTAATCACAGATTCACAGAGTGTCATAAAAGTTCAGATGAAAACTGAATTCATGGAAAGTGTGTTTGAACTATTCCCGGGATCTTACTGTTGATATACCGTCATTATTTTCATTAAGCACGCAACCCAAAACTAAAATCATATTATATTGAGTGTATTCCATTATTCGTGAAATATTTTAAAAAAATGCTTGGTCTCTTGACAGACAACTTATGGACATGCCGCATTTTCTGAGTCTTTTTCTTAAAAAAATATATTTCCTTCGTCCCATTAATCAGATTGACTTTTGGAGTTAAGTGCATTAATGTTTAACTACCAATATTTTTTAATTATACGGGTAAATTAACCTTTGATCCTGTCATTTTTGTGCATCAATGTTTAACTACTAATATCTTTACTTATATAGGTAAATTAACTTTTGATCCTGTCATTTTTGTTGAGAATGAGGTAATATTTGAATGAACAATATTAACCCTTATAGTTGAAAGTAAATTTATTCTAAAAAAATCTTAACTAATTGTTGAAAGTGTCAGTATAACTCTAAAGTAGCACTTCTAGCGTTGACTTTGATATTCAAGCCGTTGATTACATTTGAAATTACAAAAGTGCCCCTCGGTCAAAAACTAAATGTGTAGATAGTTATGCCCTTACCCACCGCCGATGTTGCTCCATCGTAGCTGTCACTCCGCCACCGTTTTGTCACTTCTCTGCCGCCGTTTCGCCACCTCCACTAGGCCACCACCAGGCTGCCGCTACACCACCATTGATCACTAAACCCACCAACACCCGTCACCCGATCCCAAACCCTAACCCTTCAGCTTCACCACTACCACCAACCCCCGAACTTCGCTGCCCCCAGCCCTAAACCCCCCCCCCCACCAACACAGCCCACCACCCTTCCAACCCTAGTCTCGACACTCACCACTACTCGATCCCAAACCTAAACCCATCAGCTCCACTACCTGATCTCAAACCTAGCCTCGTCATCCACATTGTTTTCCATCCCACATTTGTGGAAAAAAGGTGATCAAAGGCATGCAATCAAAGTCGGCTCCTGATGATGTCTCTAATTAGAACCCAAATTAGGTTCCAAATTCGGACTTCCCTCCAAGTCACCCTTTCATTTTAAAAGCGGTTGTATTGTAGACACGTCTTTCATGGGCTGCCTTTATTGGGTCTTTTGATCTACTATATAAAAAAAATCAAGTCCTTAGGTTTTTCTCTCCCTTACTTTTTTTTTACAACCCACGTCTCCCGCATTAGGTTTTCTCCTGCTCCACCCTAAGCCTCCCTCCACCCTCAAGCATCCACCCGCCATGCCACTGGAGAAGACCACCACCGCGCTGAGATTGAAGCTCACCGCCGCAGCTGGAGAATGCTTCGCCGCACCGCTGGAGATCGAATGTCACCGTGCCGCTGGAGAACACCTCCGTCGTCGCGTTGATGCTCTCCCGCCCACCGCTACCATTCTACCTCACCGCCCTGATGCTTTCCCACTGCCGTGTTGTTGGCACCGCTTGGAAACCCTCCAGATCTAGCCTTCCGTGCATTTGTTTTGCTCTGTTAAGCCTCCGCCGGAGTATGCCATTAGTTGTTCTTCTATTCTTTGCTTCAGGGCTTCCAAAAAGTTCAAGTTTTTAACAGCTTATTTTTAGAACCTCATAAATAGGTTCCGAATTCGTAACCTATTTCGGACCCTAATTAAAGGCGGTTAAAAAAATTGTCTTTGACCGATTTTTTTACTAAAGGTGGAGTCAGAGAAGATACTTGAAAAGTGTCTCGTCCAATATAATCGTCTTTAATAGAGGGTTTTCCATTAGTGCCAGTTGCATCACCGCCATCCCCGTCCCCGCTACCACAGCCAACCCTTACACCTCGGACAACTCCCCCATTTCTTCCTATCCACCCTTTTCTAACCCCAAACCCACAGACAAAACTCCAAACCTCACCACAAAAACCCTAACTCCGCCACTTCCGCCTAACTCCCGTTTCTTCCCTATTCACGTTTTTCTAACCTTGGACCCATTGACAAAACCCCAAAACTCAGCGCTATAACCCTAGACCCACCACCTCAATTGCAAACAACGGCAACACTGCTCAATCAAGAAGAACGATTGCAAATGGCACAAAACCCCAGACCCACCACCTAAACCTATTCGCACAAAACCCCAAACCTACTTCTCAATCAGTAACAACAATCACGAACAAATATGTTGTTCTCAATCGGGAACAACAGTCTCAATTGGGAATCCCATATCCGCCACATAATTTAAAAATTGATGTGTTAAATATTTGAAGTAGAAATTTCACTAAATATAATGTAAGTTTTTAGGATGATCAGTAGGACAATAGGCTCATTTGTAGATGGCCCAAATAAATTACTTGTGGCCCAGATAACAAGCAATCTCTAGATCCAATTTCAGATTTCTTTGACCCGATTTCATGGACAGGAAACGTAAATGTTTCGGGATACACCGAAAAGCACTAGAAAAATGCGAAGATGAGACAACCAAAATTTAGGGTTCTCAGAGCCTCCTACGTCTTCGCCTTCATGTCTGGATCTGGACAACGGAAAATGATCAAAATTTTAGATCCTCCATCTTCCGTTTCCAGCGAACCCTCACCGAAATCCTTCATCTTGACGGACCCAAAACCTTCACTCCGACGACACTGAAACCCTTCATCTCCGAAGGGTGCAGACTCGAAACCTTTCGCCTTCGACGACAAATCCAGTGGTGGGAATTACTGCCGGAGAACCATGATCCATCGAATCAAAGCCGATATTGTAGTTCCGCGACATATTCGCGACTATAACTTCCGGCGACTGTAGTTCCTCGAATTAGAGCCGGGAAATCCAACGGGGAGGTTTTTTTTTTACTTTTATTTATTTGCAATTAGATCCCTGATCTTCCGTGCATAATTCAATAAAGACCTGAAACATAAATATTATGATATTGACTCTAGTATATTTCAAAAGCTAGTAATTTATGTTCATTTTATTTGTATTTTACCCTGATCATGAGACGGTCGGTAGGAGACGGACTCATAAAAAAAGGCAGCTCCTAAAATATGAACAAAATGAAAATGGCAAGATTCCTCAACTTTCCAACGACAAAAGGACAACCATCTAAGGTTTTTAAATTTCTACTCAAAAAGAAACAGGAGATAACTTTGCCTTGTCAAGCAAAGTAGTTGTCAGTCATGATATCATCAGGACTTCCAACTTCTAAGTTGTCTTCTGCTTTCCTGGGGGTGGAAAGACAAAACGGAAAATCCAGGCAGCCGATATTGCTCCGACGAAGGGACAGATCCAGTAGACGTAAAATTGCTCCCAGGTGTTATACGCAGGGGCGGAACCAGGGGGTGCTGGCGCCACCCCTAGGATCCGGCGGCCCGAAAATTAGGGCTAAGGGCCATCCATCGATTTCACCACGTTTGCAGGGGGAGGATTCCGACAATGAGTTGCCGCTGCGAAGGCCGGGGAAGAAGCTGATTTTATTTTATATTTTGTTTCCTAATGATAAGTGAAACGACGTCGTTTTGATAAGTAAAACGATGTCGTTTCATATGGCTGGTGGGAAAAAAAGAGTGCTGATTTCAACCAAATCGGCTCAATCCAAGACTGATGTAACTATAAGTGGTAATGTAACCCATTTCCCTGTCTGTGCGACCCGTTCTTTTGCGATCTGTTCTTCGCACCCTAGCAGCCACTGCCTCGCCGCCCTTTTTAGTGTGCAAAAAAATAATTTAAACTTCTTTTCAACCACCTATTGTCTGAGCTCCTGGTTCCGCCACTGGTTATGCGCATCATTCAAGTATCCCTATCCAAAAGCCTGCAATTTGGTAATGCACCAATTACATAAAATACATTCTCTCCAGCACAATTATGTCAAGGCTTAGATATATGAGACCACCTTAGCTGTGGAACATGATAAGTTTGATAAAAAGTAAACTAGGTTAAGTACAGGAACTAAGACATCAAGCAATAATTGGCTTCTAAAAGCTCATTGCTACAAGCTACAAACACTTACTATCTATTTACTGGTACAACATCGTAAGGACCACAACAGAAAGGTTCTCTCTTAAGTCATAAGTGGAAGCCAATGCCACAACTGTCTACTAGCAATTTCTAATACTCAATCTGCACTTTAACTAGTTAGCTTATCATTTGTTAGAATCATCATACCATTTATTTGCATCATTGACAAATATTAATGATCAACCATTTTTCTGAATTTTAACATACGACTGAGGGAGTAAATCTTGACTCTTTTACCCACATGCATACAAGTACCTTGAATTCAGAAGAAGCTATAATCATCAAGTAACTAATCACAGGGTACTTACATTGGCAGGATTCATTGACGGGCCGGTGTATCCTGAACCACCAACAACAACCAGTGGAGACAGAGAGCAACCTGTGCTGGACAATTGGGTTCTTGGGCCCCTGAGAATTATAAACAGAACAAGAAAAGTAACTGCAAATGTCAATAAGCCCTCAACAATTGCCCCAGTATGCAAGTCCACTTTTAAAGAAGGTCCTTCCAACAGATGCTTGTAATTGGCTGGCATAAACTCCTTGATAGCCATGGCACCGGCTACAGCCCCGACGGCCTGTTGCATAAAATATATTACAGCAGCACAAACTCAGAAAGTAATTAAGAAGAAAAAGACAGACCTGAGCAGGGAAACGGAGGGCCGCTGCGGATAAAGAGTGCGGGCCGCTCAGGCCGACGGCGTGGAAGGCGGCGGTGGCGGTGGGATTGAAGGTGGCTCCACCAAGGGCATCGCCGAGGATCCCGAAAATGAACAAGTATACAAAAATAAGACACGTAGTTAGGGGCGGAACCAGGGGGTGGCAAGGGGGTGCTGATGTCACCCCTAGGATCCGGTGGTTTGAAATTTAGGGCTAAGGGCCACCGGAATCCATGGATTCCGCCCCCTTTGTAAATTTGCAGGTGGTCTTTCCGGCGAGCGGAGACCGCTTAAGAATGAGGAAGAAGACGATCTCATTTTTGTATTTTTTATTTCCTAATTTATCAAAACGACGTCCTTTTGATAAGTGAAACAACGTCGTTTCACTTGGCTAATGGGAAAAAAGAAGGGACGATTGGGTTTCAACGTCCAACCCAAAATGTTAATCCTAAATGTGTGTGCGTTGGCTTCATTTCGTGTGTGTGCCTTGGCTTCATTTCCCAGAAGCATCTCAACTGTAGCACTGTCCGTCCGCAGGCCGAGTCGCCGACCGACTCCACCAACACCGCCGCGCTCCAGCCATTCATCCGCTGCGCCCCCGGCCGCCACGCCATTTTCAGCCCCCTTGCCTGAACTCCTGATTCTACCACTGCATGTAGTGATGGAGAGAGTGGCCAGCCACTGGTGATTAGCCACGCCAAGAGCGCTGGCGATCAAGGAAGTGAAAATCCCGAGTGACGAAGCACTGAAAACCCATAAGAATGTCAACACCCCATCAACAACTGCAACTTTGATGGCACCCATAATTATATGATTATATGATTTTGATTTGAGTTGTGTGAGAACGAATGTGAGTCGGGGACTGTGAAGTGATAATGATATCTTTGCCAAGTCCCAAACTTCGATCTTTGGTTGGTAAAAAGTAGTAAAGTCGTGTCAAATTCAATGTCCCTTATTTTTGTGGATCGTTATATCACACCCTGTATTTTATTTGTTCATCACCTGTATATTATATTTCCTTTTGTATTTGTAATTATTTTTAAATTTATAGTTTGATTATAAATAATTATGTGCAATTACTGTAAATTAATTTCTGTTTAAATTCATTTCTATTTTTATTAATTTAAATATTAATGATTTATTTTTAAATTACTGTAAATTAATGAGAGGAGATGGCCGGCGGCAGTGGTGGACGGCGGGCGGTGGTTGCTGGCCGGCGCCGGTGGCCGGAGAATGTTCTTTGTGCAGAATCTAATATTTGCATATCCAATAATTTGTAGAGATGTATCATGCCACTGAGAGGCATAAGCATGTGTATACCAACATTAGTACGATGAATGATGAATTCCTTGGTTTTGTGGATGAGTTTATATAGTGCGCCTTTGGTCTTGAGAAGAGAATCTTATGCCTTTGTCATGATTGCAAAATCAAAATCGTACTAACGTTATGGACACGTTAAAATCCATTTGTATAAGAAAGTATTCTCAAAAGATTATTTGGTTTGAACGTTTTATGGAGAAAAATACCGTCAGAAGTAGTAGTGGAGAGTGTTTTAGAGATGTAAATTTGGATTACATATGTGAAGAGGTAGTGGATGAATTTATGGAGAGACTGTTGGAATAATGTCCTTCAGTTAATGTGCATTTTCTATATTAATATATTTTGAGGATTAATTACGGAGATATTAATTTAGTTATTTTGAGTGATCAAAATGTTTAGTTGGAAAACGCTTTCAATCAGATAGCATCAATTACATTGGGCTTACAGTTTATTATGATTGAACATATGGGGACACACAAACCCTGAAATCGAATAAAAGAAATAACTATTGGCCCATATAGTAATTATATGAGAATTGAGGTTAGAACTCATTCGGTCTCTTTAGGCTAGGCCCAAATTGGCATATATTAGGGTTTACTGGAATTATGTTTATTTTGTATAGATAGATATTTTACGAAAATAAACACTACGACAAACATTGAAACCATGGCCGTCTAGAACAATAGAAACAAAAAATAATCCAACCATTCTCATAAAATTAACCCTTCCGTAAAAGAGAGGGTAGAAGACGCAATCGTCTTTGCATGCAGGTCTATTCTAACCTGGTAATGGTGTAGGCAGTCTGATCGTGTTGTGTGGATAAATATAGAGGGATAGAATGTGGCATTTTTGTCTCCGTAGTTAAACGTTTCTCTTTTGAAGGCATGCTTCAACAGTAATCTAAATCCTCAGATAGATTTTGATTGATTACACGATGAGATCTTGAATATGGTCATTGATATTCAGCTAAATTAGATTTAATCAATTCCCAACAATGGTATTAGAGCCTCTTGCATGTTTTAGTTTTCTCTAAAAAAATATGTGAATAAGATTTACATAATATGGTGTTTATATTTTTATTCATGTTTTGATCAAATTAATTTATTGGATAATTTAAATTAATCTAAACACACTAAAAAAAATTCATTTTTAATTTTTTTTAAAGGATAAAATGCATTCATCCCCACATTCATTGGTTAGTGCATTTATACCCCTCAATTTTTCAAAAGTGCACATGTACTCCTGTATTGGCTGTGACTTAAAAACTCATACCCTTCTTGCCTTTCGGTATTGACCTTTTGTTTTCTAGCGTTGATCAATATTGAAATTACCAAAATAACCTTCACTTCATTTTAAAAAAAGTTGAGGACCATTTTACCCTCCATTGAAGTGGGACCCACTCTTCATCAACATCAATTAAAATGTTGTGTCAAAATTTTGAGTCCAAACATACCGCAATCTTGATTGGGATTTGAAGCTCTTCATCTAGGACTTGGCCGTGCGAGTTTTTGTTCCTGTTTCTGACCAAAATTCTGGTTGATTTCCTTTGTCTGTGTCAGATTACTCAAATGGATTCAAGGTATGAGGCACAATCAGAAATTGGTTTCTAATTTTTTTTATTCTTTAGGGTCAACATGGTCATTTCCTTTTATACTGCCAATGACCAAAATTGACCAATTTTTCAAATGATACCAGGGGTACAAATGCACTTTTAAAGAAATGGGGTGTATATGTGCACAAAACAAAGAACTGAGGAAGAATATATGCACATTTTTCTTTTAAAAAAAGGTTTTACTGTTCACCCGCCAAAAATAATGTTCATTGGTGGTACTGTAATGGCACCGCTAGGTTGGTGATGACAAGCAATTGTGGCACATTCCCCGTTAATGTGGCCCAATTTTTTTGTTTAAGATCTTTCTTTTCTCCGGTTTTTCTACTTTGTTTGGAGCGATCGTCGTGCGACGCCAGTCATTCATATTTTCTACTATTATTATTGTATGAGACGTCACACTCTTCTCAGTTAACCAATCTATTATAGCGAAGGGTGAGCGATGTGGCTTAGACATGTCGACCATACCATTATTTTAGACCGACACGTTAGCGACGTCGCTCATACATGTCGGCCAAACCATATTTTGAACCGACATGTATGTGCAATGCCTGGCCGACTAAAAAAATTAATTGAACCGATTTCTATTGAACTAGTTTCTATCTATCATGGTATTTATCATCTGTGACAATATGAATTTTAGGAATCATGGCTAATAATGCTGGCTCAATTAGCCGTTTCCCAATAGAGGTGAACAATTATTTTTAAGCTTTAAATTCCTTTTATTTGATTACTTATATTCTAATTTATTTTTTTACTAATTTCAGTTACAAATGCATATCTGTAGAGATTCAGATGAGGACCGCCAGTGGACTATTCACACTTTGTCTTAACTCTAACCCAGACGAACTTCGGTTCAATTCCTATTCTAGATAGTCCTCCCCGTTACACGTGTATTTTATTTTCAATTAACCTTTTCTATAGATCACTTTCATATGACCTAAATGTGATTTTTTTTCTGTTTATAATTCAGTACATCCCTAGCCAGATTGTGAAGCTCCCACCGCTATACAAGTTGTCTGTTGTGCTGAAGTGCAATGAAAGGAAGTATCACATGCACTATTTGGGGAACATGAGGCTCAAGACACTGACCCTGAAGGGTTTTAGTGAGTTTCTTGATACAGAGCACGCTTTACTTCGAGCTGTTAGATGAGTCTGGGTCGATTGTCTTCAATATTATCGCTCTTCCCCCCAGATTTTGGTTGTACTGCTTGGACATTTGAACATTTATTTTAAACAAATTTATTCGAATTTGGAGTTTTTTTTTATTTTTATGTATTTTAATCTTTAATTTATAATCTATTTTAATATACTACTCTCTCTGTCCCAACTTTATTTGCATTGGCCACTATCAATTTAGTCAAACTTTGTTTATTAGAAAAGTAATTTCAAGTAATATATAAGACAATATATTATCATGTGCGATATTATTATAATCGTGTTAACATATATTTTTATAATACTACTTTTTAATTATTTTTAAACATGTAAAATTAAAGATATTAATGGTCAAAGATAGTTGTGGTCAATCTGAAAAAGTCAAATTTTGTAAATAGAGCTGAGACAAAGAGAGTAGCAAATATTTGTTGCGACTAAATGTTTTTAATAAATTCAAACTGTTGACCAACTAGCTGGTGGGCTGAAATTGTTAGGGCCATATGAATGTGTGACGTCGGTCATGGATCGATACCTTGTCACATAAACCGACATTGGCACGATGTCGCTCCATGCAATGCGAACGTCACAAGGGTCCAAATCAATGTTGTTCCAAAATAGTTATAAATATGGGGTCCCATCACAATTAGTTCTAACTTTTATTCACAAGTTTCCCACAAATTTCAACAGTCTACCACCCACCCTCCTTTCTCTTCTCTCTTGTCAAATGTATGGTTTTTCTACTCTTTTAACACCTACATTTTTGTAATAGTTATTTTGCATTATTCGATCTATGGACCGGGAATGTGTTGTTTTTTTAGGTTTTCTAATTTTTCCTCAGATTTTTTAGAGTGTAAATTTTAGTTGAATGTAAATCTAGGTACTATGTTTTGGGACGTTTTTGTGAAGTTTTATGTTGTTAAAGCATCATTTGATCTAGGTTTCTATGTTTTTTTCCGTAGCCATCTCTGATATATGCAACATCGGTAATATGTCTGTTACCCGTCAATTCATGTGAGTAGCGTGTAACGCCGTTCATTTTATTTTTAGTAGTATGATCTTTAATATGAGGTGTCACACCTATGTCGGTCTGACCTTCGATAGAACCGAATTGATATCAATGTCGCATATTGGCATTTAAGTTTACTTTAAAATTGTATATGCGACTTCATTTTTTAGTCGGTCAAGTGTTCAGTTTGACTATGGAGCGACGTCGCTGGTACATGTCTATTAAACCACTGCTTTGGACCGACATGTACCTCCGACGCATGATCAATGTTGCACCTTGCATTTCCGAGGCTAGTTTGCACTTAACATTTTCATTTTTATTCAGGACTAATGGCTGACGAATACTACTACAAAAATGACTTTTAACTTTGCCTCATTGACTTCGATTGTGCTAATAACCGAATTTAAAAGTTATGTTAGTTCGGTTATTAGAAAAATGGAAGTAAAAAAGTTCTTTTAACTTTGGTTTTCAAAAAACTAAAGTCAAAAGGTGTCCTTTGACTTTGGTTGTAAAAAAATTGAAGTAAAAATATATTCTTTGATTTTTGTTGTAACAAAATTGAAGTGAAAAAAATGTCATTTGACTTCAGTTATGAAAACTAAATCTAAAAGTTATTCTCACCCTATATTGATATGATGTCTAGTGATCTGAATCCGCAATAGAGACCCTACCGATGTCATGTAAAACCGTACTTAATCCTATTTGACTTGGTTTTTACTTCTTTTTATTTCTCATCCTTGTAAATTTGATGAGGGTTACATCAATCTTTACATCTGCTCCATTTCCTACTCAAATGACATATTTTCACTTCGATTTTATTACAACAAAAGTCAAAGAACATATTTTCACTTTAGTTTTTTTACAACCAAAGTCAAAGGAAACCTATTGCTTTTAGTTTTTTGAAAACCGAACTTAAAATAACTTTTTTACTTTCATTTTTCTAATAACTGAAGTAATAGAACTTTTAACTTCGGTCATTAACACAACCGAAGTCAATAAGGCGAAGTTAAAATTACTTTTTGTAGTAGTGTTCAGATTATCAAGTTGCCCCTTCTTCCAAGCCTTTT
>JAULKK010000001.1:7139891-7150282 GCA_032355705.1 Rubia peregrina | reverse complement strand
ATGAAACATCAAGCTGAAAATGAGAAACATCAATAACTGTATCTAAAACATCACTGCTGAAAATTAAGAAAACTTACGAAACCTTCTTCCTTCTTGATTGCAGCAGCAGTGAGACAAGTCTTCTTAGACATCTAACAAACAATAGAAGCTACACAAATATTAGCACAAATCCGTAAGAACAACTCACAAAACACAAAAAAGAGAAATTCCCAAATATTACTCACTATAACCAACACAGCCCTAGAATATCACATGAACCAAAGAAAGTAAACAAAAATTGAAAACGACAACAAAATATGCATAAAAAAATATGAGCAAAGACATTACCTTCGAAGATAAACACAAAACGAACATCTTATTGTGTTTGGCCCCCAAAAACCGAAGCTATACCGAAAAATTCACCAGAAAACTCGCCGGAATACTTCAAAAATCTCAATGAACCACTGCGCGCAAGAAAGGAGGAAGAAAATGGAGATGATGTGCGGTTAATTGGAAGAAAATGAGCTCGAATTAAAGGAAGATGGAAGAGAAATGGAGAGGAGAAAGAAGAAAGAAGTTTATGTTGGAGAGAGGAAAGGAGAAGAGAGAGAAAGATTCGAAAAATTATGAGAGGATAATGAGGAAATATTGATATTTATACATGAATTTAAATGTAAATTAATGAAATTTCACATCCAGCCCCTAGACTTTTAAAACTTCAATTTGAAACCCCATTTGCAATTAAATCACTGGTCTCACTGTGAGACGGTCTTATACAAGACTTTGTCAATATATAATTAATACCATGTCTTTCTTGAATGATAATAAAAATAGTGAATTAAATATTACACTGACTAAAACTCTAAAATTAATACCTCCAGAGCGCATAGTCCTTCAGTATTTTACCTCCCGCAGGTTAGGATATTTTTTTAAACCACAATATAAAAATTATTGCAATTTAATTTTTTTAATCTTGATATGGCAATAATTTATTTTCTAACATTTTTGTGATATTATAATAAAATGGTGAATACGTTTCCAAAAATATTCAAAATATATTACTCCTACCTATAATTTATATTTTAAGCAAGTATAATATTTTAAAATAAAGAAGTGTAACTTTATAAAATTATAATAAATTATATTTATTAAAATCATTAGTTTGTGGGAAGAACCTACACGCTATATTTGTAGCATTTGTGAGTTGTAGTTTAATCACCTACAATTTTTGTTATTTACACACGTTGAAGTTATATTTAATTTGAAATTTATTCGTAGCATGTCAAGGTTTTGAAAGAAGCATCTATAATCTACACCTGAAACACTTATAACGTGTTGTTGAAATAATTAAAAGAGTTATAGTTTGAGCACCTTAATACTCTTAATCCTAAATATCTTCCTAGCTGACACAAATGAGTTAGAAACTTACCTACGGAGTATGTAAAATTTTCATTATTTCAAAACAAAACCCTAATAATTAACCTTTATTTAAAACTAGCAAGTTTAATTAAAAACAAACAAAAACCGGAGAATCCAGAGGGAGTCATATTAGTAAAATAACATTGGGAAAAGAGAGTAATATCTTTGATTTTTAACATTGAAATCCAACTAATGTATTAACTGAATATTTTCATTTAATCGCCTATGATTCCGGCGTTTCTCACGCCGGAAAGGAAAGGGATTGCGTTCCGATTTTTTTGGTTATTAAATACAAGCCCGTTGATTAGATTTTTTGTATGCCCAGATTTAGTCCCACATATATATATATATCAAGACTGTCTCACATAAGATAGTAATAGAGTATTAGATAAATTAGAATCAGGTTAAGAAAGGAGAACCATTTCTGATTGGTTTTGTATATATCATTTTCCATATCTGATTCTATCTTGTAAACCTTTGTACTCACTATATATATACATACAACTACAATTATTTATGGATTTTACATTCTATCGCATGATAATAGTCTTGTGCATATAATAACTGAACAAAATGGTTGAAATTGGGTTAGTTTAATTCTAAAAGTCAAATTATGTCATTTTTTATGGGACAGCGATGGTACTAAATTCTGTTTATTACGGGACGTAGTTTAATTCTAAAAGTCAAATTATGTCATTTTTTATGGGACAGTGATGGTACTAAATTCTGCTTATTACGGGACAGAGGTAAACCCATAATTTACAAAATCAAAGGAATTATTATGAGACAGAGGAATTGTAAATTCTGTTTTTCATAATAATTATTTTTGGAAAATAATCAGCTTTATTCATAATTTTGGGTTTGATCCTTTGCTTTTATTATTGCGTCTCCCTTTACTTTGTTGGATTCTATTTCAAAAGCTTTAGTCAGCATCTCAATCTTTTTTCCGAGCATATGCAAATGAAATATTTAGCAACTTGACCTAAGCCTCAATGGAAAAAGAAAAAAGAAAAGAAGGGGGTTGTTATGCTCACTTTAATGTCTTCAACTCTGGAATTCAGATTACCGCCTTTGACCTCACAAGTCCTCCTCGGAGTTAGAACTTCTTTCATATCCGTATCATGATTATATATATATATAGCTTGGGAAAAGATACTCCCTGCTCAAACTTCACACTTCACTTTATGTCACTATTCATTGTCCAACTTTGACTACATATTTGAATAAATATATAAACAATAATATTATCGTAAGTGATATTGTTAGATTCGTCATAACAAGTAGTTTTTGAAAACTAATTTTTTATTTACCGTTATTATACGTGGTTAAACATATTAGCGATTAGACAAGTTTCTTGATGAGCGTGAAAACGATTCTGTGAAATTTGAGCTAGGACGGAGGGAAAGAAATTTGATCACAGAGTACACTTATACTTTTCAGAATCCTTACCATGAGCATACTTCTGCAGTTGATCATAAGGAAACGTACTGTGTTTGAGTATATCTTCTTTGGCCTACCAAAATCTGAAAAAGAAAATGGGAATACTTCACACAATATTTGGTCTTTTTAGATTTTGAAAAAAATGATGCTTTAGAGCCTTGATTTTTTGCTTCAAGTCTATTGTGCTCCCAGCTGGGCTAGCAGGGAAGTACACAATTGGACAACATAGCATGGGATTCTGAACTAAGGTGGAAGATGGTAGTATTTCCATGAGTACTAAACACCAACACCATGGTCACAGGCTTGTAGAAATCTAAAAGTGCAATGAATTTATGCGAGTTGATATTTCATAGCAATCATATTACAGAATTAACATTTTGGAAAGCTAAACCATCCATCAGAATGACTTTCAACTTCCATCTCCTGTGCCATTAGGAACTAACTGGGCTGTCTTCATTCTCTTCCACATTTAATAATGCCTGAAGAACATCCACTACTTTAAACTACATTTCATTCTTCAATCTACTAGTAAGCAATACCCAGGGGATGTTTTACGCACCGGCATCTAGAACTCCTTATCGACTTCGCTATCTAAGATGCTCAGATTTTATGGACACTACAACCAGCATCCTCTGATGTGAAGTTCTCAACCCAATTTTCGAATTCAGCTCCACCAAATACCATTTGCTTGATTCCGACATAGCTGATTGACAAGAAACAAGGCATACATTTAGCCGGCGATCACATTGTAACATGTATGCAGAACCTAAACATAGAAACTCTTTCTCCAATCAATGACACAAAAACAGATTACTCCAAAAAGGAAGAAAGCAATGGGACTAATTCCATGAAATATAAGAATGTCAGCAAAGCAACACAAACTGTGGTCTGATGAGAAAATTGGCAAGAGAAGGCAATGTTCATAACAACTATCAGTTAAAAGCTTACTCAGAACTAATCTGCGTCAATGCATTAATCAACACATCTAGCAGCAGCGGTTCACTTGTCCCTATATCCACCCTGTAAAATTTATCCAACTCATCAGAAACAGGATATATAGATCAGAACTCACAAACTGAACACTTGACTCACCATATCCGAGCTAGATTATCTTGAACTTCAAGATCCCCAATGTTATAGAATGTTGTTGGTGAGGTATTTGCTCCCCGAACAGCATCATAACTTGGCCTCTTATCCAAGGGGGATTGAGACAGCTGTTAAAAAAACAAGAAAGGTTATCAACGATGAACCTCACATTCTCAAACAAGATGTCGCAATTTGCCTGATCAGTGCAAATATGTCCAAACCTCTGAAGACGAGGATGGATTGATGGTATACAATTAAACATAGCTCTGCCCTTAAACATCCAAATAAATAAAAAAAAACCTAACAAAAAACAAAAGAGGTTTATCTGGCACTTTACTTGCATGTTCATTGAATTGCATCCTCCAAGTCGTCCAATAATGTGCCAGGACCGAATTGTCTGAACATAAACACAGCAAGTTTAATCACAGGATCCTACTACAATAACAAATAATCGTAAGAACAGAATGAAACATTACTTACGTCGCAAATCAAGGTGACATCTTTCTCTAGAGGAGCATGATAGAACTCAAACCATATGTACGAATTCGAAAATTCGAACCTGCAAACAAGCAATGTTTCTTTCATTACTTCAGCTTAAGAAGCTAGGAGAATGATTCTCCATATGCATTATTCACTGTATCATCATATTATAACAAAGTCCCCAAAGGTACACTCAGAGAAAATAGGATCCCTCCGAAATTTTTGATCCCAATATCTTTAAATCAAACGGGAAGAAGAAAACTGAAAATCATGCCTGCCAACTTACTTCTTGAATATGACTTTCATGGGAGTAGCTGAACCAGATTTAGTGTGCATGACCCTATTCCTTTTCTTTCTCAACCTCTCCTCCATCTGACATTAGCATAAACAAACAAATTAGCAACTTCTACTCAAACCCATTACAATTAATCTTCAAAACAAACTGCCATCGCTGAAAATGAACTAACTTTGGTCCTAGCTCTTTCTGGGTCATCCAGACAGCTCCCAAGAATCTCTGCAAGCTCAGGGTCCTTATCAAAATCTTTCTCACCTCTTCTCCCGGAGAAGTCCTCCTCGTCTTCGCCACCATCTTCATCTTCTTCCCCGAATTCGAACCCCATAAGCTCCTCGTCATCGTTATCGTATATTTCTGCATCAATGTCGTGCACATTTTGTGCGTCTTTGAACCCATCGCTCTGGGCGGCCTTGGAAGCGAGTGTAAAGTTCCTTCTGTTGAATTGAGGCTGGGCAGGAGCTGCAAAGGCCTGAAATGGTGGGAGGTGGTTTAATTGGGAGGAGAAGGTTTGGGGAGTTGGGAAGGGTGCTGGGAAATATGGCGCGGAAGGGTTTAGGATGAACATTGAAAGGAATTGAGTCAAGGTTAGGTCCCTCCCAGTTCTTAATAGACAGACTTTCTTCATTTTTTCTAAAGAAAAGTGGGTTTGTAACCCTATGTTTTGGGGGAAAATGTATAAATGACCTTGCAAAATTTGAAAGTACAAAATTAACCCTGGAAATCATTGACCAAATTATCAATAGCAAATTTGGCTGGAAATCAGTTAAATGACTATTATACCCCTGAATTAAAAAAATAAAAATAAAAAAATCGAAAAAGACCAAAATAGCCTCCCCTCTTATTAACCTTTCTCCTTTCTTCTTTATTTTCATTATTTTCTTTTGAAAATACTGAACGGTGCAGATTCTCGTCAGACTGGAGGCAGCGTTCGTTTCTTTCGAAAACCCAAAATCGCCGCTAATTCTCGTCGGATTGGAGGCGACGCAAGGTGGTGAGGGCTGAGCGGCTAGGTCCCGACAGTAGAGGTTGAATGGTGTTGGTGTCGATGTTGTTGTGCAGGTCGTAAATCTGGTCGTCGGTGGGGCGGAGGTCGAGAGAGCAAAACAGAGCAGCGAGCTCCAGCTGTGTGAGGATGTCGTCGTGGTTGCTTTCAGATTGTAGGTGGGAAATCTGATTGTGGTGTTAGGCTGGGATTAGGGGTGGCGGTGTTTGTTTTGGAACGGGTGAGAAGTGAAGAGTTTTGATTAAGAATTGAGTAGAGAAGATGGTGGAGATGGGGTGGTCTATAGTGGTGGGTGGTGAGGTGGTGGCCGGTGTTGGTGGAGATGGATGGTGGAGGAGATGAGATGGTGGTGGAGATAGTACGGCGAAGCTGGTGGCAGGGTTAGGGTTTCCGAAGGTGGGGGGGGGGGGTGAGGGAGGCTGAGTAGCTTGATCCGGAAGTGGAGGCGGCGTCAAGGTTTTTGGAGCTAGTAGTGGCGAGGTGTGGAAGCAATGAGGTGTGGAGGCGTCGGGATTTTTGGAGCTAGCGGCGACGATGTGCGGAGGCGACATAGTGGAGACGGCAGAGTGGAGGAGGAGTCTAGAGGCAACGAAGAATTAGGCTTTGGGTTCAGGGGTGGAGGGTGGCTAGGTGTGTAGGCAGCGGAGTGGATGAGACGTCTAGGGTGGAAGTGGCAACATAGAACTAGGGTTTGTGGTCAGGGGTTGAGGGCACCGACGACAGAGTGGAGGAGGCGACGACAGCAGTGGCACGGCGAGTCTAGGCGGAGGGAATATGTGAAGGGTCTGGGATGGATGGTGGTGCGCCGACAGTGGACTTGGTGGTGTGGCGGTAGAGTTGGTGATTAAGAAGATGAAGATGTTAGGGGTATTTTTGTTATTCAATTTTTTGTATGAACAATATGGGTATTTTTATTTTTTCATTAATGGCCAATGCGTGAATCTGTTTTGTCAATGTCGGAATAGTGCAATTTGGGTATAATTGCACTATTTTAAAACATTTAGGGTTAGTTTTGCCATTTCAGATTTTACAAGGTTATACCTGCACATTCTCAATTTTATAGGGTCATTTTTACACTTTTCTTTTTTTTTTCTAATTTAAGACATTTCTTTTTTTTTACTTACACTTTTTTAGTTTTGTCTAATTTAAAATTATATTATTTATTTACGTTTGTTTCTCAATTTAATTTTCTCGACTGAGAAAAATTGTGGTGCAAAAAAAATGACTTGCCGCTAAAGAAAAATAGTGGGAGTATTAGATATGGGTCTAGAACCGAACTAGACTTATAAAGTCATATATGATAAATTGAGTATATGTACAATTTTTTAAAAATAAAATTTATTGGATTCGAATCAGATCTGGATCTACACATTCAAAAAGTGGGTGTGAATATGAATAACGTCTATAATACTCCCTCATTTCCGTAGAAAAAAATGGAGAAATTACTTTTGGTTAGTTTTATGTGAACTGATGTGGTAGAGAATAACGGTGGAAAAATACGTACTTAGGAAAATCAGCGGACCCAGTCTGAAATTTGTATAATTAAAATAGACATTTTGAAAATTTAACAACGTATTCTTTATATATTGGATAATTTTCAAATCATTCCATTTTTGGTGGGAAGAAAGTGGAAATTGTGCCATTTTATTAGGATTGATAGAGTATTATAAGAGCATTCCTAAATCACGCTCTATGCTACAATTTTATTTTATCCTTTTTTAAAAAATAAAATCATAGCAAGCTGCCAGTGAACTTGTTAAATCCATGGATAATCAAAGATACCCACCACCACACTACACTAAATAAATTCATCATGGAGGATGGGGTTTCGAAAGGGTCAAGGAGGTGGGTATTTTTAGAGGATCGAGATAGTGGAGTCTCTTATGGGATGGCGGGACATGGGTTCCTCTAAAATGTCGGATTGCAGAGCATCTCTATAAAAATGATGGGATGGTATGTCTATAGAGGGTCGGGGGATTTGAAGTCTCTAGAGAGCCAACAGGTGGTGATCGACAGTTGTTTTCATTAGAATTATTCATTGAAAATCCAAAAAATAAAATATAATTTTTGTTCGGAAATCACAATAATTAAAAAGTAGATAATAACATGAAGGGCAATAGTTAGATGACCCTCGATTCTTTGATAATTGTAAATATAACCCTCAATTTTTCAAAAGTGTTTGTATACCCACAACTGGAACTAATCTAAAACTCATAACCTTGCTAGGTTGACCGATTACTTTTCGGCATGCCCCTAACTTAACTCTAGAATTTCTTCTGACCATTTTGCCTTCCAAAAATTGCAGGGCCCATGGTTGATTAACATACTATAAACGACACGTTAAAAAATTCTACCCCAAAGCTTGCACGAACTTGCAGGGATTTTGGAATCCTGTTTGAAGAGCAGATTGTTTCACTCCAAATTTTTGAGAGATTTGCACGTTTATTTTTTGTTTGCACACAAAGAGATTCCATGTATGATTTTTAAATGTCAATGGGTTTATGTATGAACCCTAATTGATTTGGAGGTAATTGATTGATGTTTGAAAAGGGGGAAAATCGATAGTAAATTTTTGGGCTTTGGTAAATTATGTGCGGGCCTTAATGCATCAACCTAATTTTTAGGTAGCTCGTATGGAGGGTTCTAAGGGAAGTATGAACCACCTCCAAAGCAACCTTTTTTTTGTCCAAGATATGTTCGATGGAAACTACAATGTGCGTGTCAAAGACCGTGAAAAATCACAGAAGACTTTATTATCAATGTTCCATTCATGGTTGGCAGCGGTTGGTTGTTGGAGATGCATTTGAAAGAGGAGAAGGGAGTTTGTGAATTCCATGACCATTATTTTTAACAACATGGTCGATGTTTGTGAATTTAGTGTCTTATTTTTGAAAATGAACAGAATAAGCCTAGTTCATAATTCTACTAGTTAAAACTGGATAACTAATCCACAAAAATATTATAATCACTCGTACATATGGTTTTCGGGTGGTGGTTGTGAAGACTCTTCTTCTTCCTCCCAATTTTTTTGGTAGCGGACGAGCTGGTTGCGAACTTGCTGCTTTGCCTCATTTTCTTGCATGTCAAACAATGGTGGTGGAAGAGTTTGTACTATTAATTTAGCAGTCCCGGGACAAGTCTTGAAAGATCTCCCCCAAATGATTCTTAAAAATCTCTATGCCATCTCCTAATTGTAGTTTTTCTTATGATTTTGAAGCGGGGTTAGACACCAAGAGATACAACACTATTCCACCCAACATTGTTTCGATACCTTGCTTGCATCCTTGCCAAATGTTGCACCTTATTTCTTCTAGTAATGATAGTATTGGAACATTTCTACTTCCCCCTAACCAGTTGTTGAACGATTCAAAAGGATTGTTGGTGATAATCGCATACTTCAGCTGCTTGTTGAAGGCATACATTGCCCATAAAGAATCCACAAGTTTCGCATGATAGCCATATGCATTGGAAGATAATTCCTTCATTATGGACCACTTTGAAGTCCCTCTCATTGTAAGCCATGAATGCATTGTAGAACAAGTTTTCATAATCCTGTTTGGGTATTTCTTTTTGAAATTTTCACAAATATGCCTGATACACTTCCCCTGTGTGGCATAAGGCACTACCTCTTCAATAGCCTCATCCAATCCTTGTTAACCAAAACAGATAATAATAAATTTGGAATAATATTTAATATGGGTCAAACAAGCCTAATAATGTATGTACTTAGGGTTAAAAAAAGCACACCATACACGTACTGGGGTTGCAGACACATTTACATGGATTACAGAGGGTTATAATTGCACTCTTAAACAAAATATAGGATTAAAAAACAATGTCATGCAGTAATAAATAATAGGCATAAAATATTATGCCAATAAACGAGGTAAATTATAGCATTGCAAGTGAATATTTTTCCAGAGATAAAATTCCTACCCAAATCCAACTAGCAAAACACATGGTTATAAAAGCACATCATACATATACTAGGGGTTGCTGGCACAGTTAAAGGAATTACACCGAGTTATAATTTCACTTTAAAACAAACATAGGGTCATAACAACTTCTTGTAGTAATCAAATGATGAACATAAAATATGATGCCAATAAGCGAGGAAAATTATAGAATGTGATATGAATATCCTTGCAAAGACTCTAGACTTCAGAATTTTGAGAAGCACCCAATATCAAAGAATCCGTAGGATTGCCATTTAGTCAAAGACAACACAAACAAAAATTTGATATAAGACACAACTTGAAGAACTTCACTAACCCGAGGAACTAATTTGCATGAACCCAAGCATTAGTTGCACCAAATTGACACAAAGAACTGCTAGGTTTCTAAGCACTAATTTATAACGGAAATAAACCTAACGGTTAAATGCTTAACAAGCAAAGAGTATAAACTCAAAATCTGAATATATGATTGATAAAATTGTTAAAAGTTAAATTAAAATGTCGGAACTATCCCCTATTTAAATGAGGTGTTTGTCCAATACAAATCAGAAAAAAAAAACATGATTTGGTAATTCCTGTTAGAAACTACAATGATTTATGACAATTTTAAGAAGGTAAAATCATATCAAACTAAAATGCTTAATTTAATCCTAATTATACCAAAATTCTACAAGCTACGTGCTTGAATGAATATTACTTAATCTAGTCTACTCCCTACGATCCTCTAGTTATG
>JAULKK010000001.1:7127141-7137334 GCA_032355705.1 Rubia peregrina | reverse complement strand
CCCAAAATTTTTATCTTCATTTCTTTAATTTGCACTTTAAACCTTGATCTTTCCATGACTTATGGAAAGACCGTCTTCCAAGAGACGGAATCATTTTAACTTTGACTATAAAATTGAATTAAAGTATAAATATAATACTACTATGTAATTCTCCATTATAACATACATTTTTAAATATTAACTTTTCATGAATTTTATTTATTCACAATAAAAGATACTAAATATTTTTAAATTTAACTGGTAAAAGTTAAAGTGTGCAAATTAAAATGAAATAGAGCGATATAATAATTGTATAATCGCCCATATTATACTGCTAGGAGAAGCTTGGAGTTGATCATACTATTTGTTTGACTTTTAATTTGTTGGTGTTTTTTTGTGAAACACAAGCTATTTAAGTATGATTGGATTCGAGTGGTTGTGAACTCGAGACGTTAAAATAAATTTAGTGGTGTGGAATGCACACTTGTATAAACTATCTACGAGTTTACATATTTATAGGATAATGATTAATTGTGTTGGTAATGACTAACATGGTTTGTCCGGGAGTGTGAATAGATATATCATTTCAAGATTTATTATAATTCTGATTTGGTGGTGCGTATTGTCTAATTTCTCTTTGATGGAAAGGATAAGGATGATTAAGGACGATACATTGAATGTGGTGGTACAATCTGGAAAGATGTATCGTGTGAAAAAATACACCATTTTAGAATTTATAATTCTGATAGGTACATGGTTTAGTGTGAAATGATGAAGTGTTGTGTCTTTTCACGACATTTTTTTTCACATGTATATATATATATATGAGCATACGCATACACAAAAAAATAGAAAACACACGAACGATGTACAACAAACAGAAACAGAAAACATAAGTGAAATTCATAGAATTTGTCAGAGATACGTAGCAACCAAAACACAGACACTCAAAAGTATTCTCCTGATTCAAGCCTAGAACAGGAGGGATTCTCGATTGTTTTATCCTGAAAGGGAATTCGGGTAACTCAGGCTATAATATGGTCAAATTACTCATCAATATCGAAGAAAAGTTTTACCACAATCATCCAAGGATAAATATACCGTTCCATTGTAATGGAGTATTACCGCAAGTTACCCCAGCATAATTTATGCCTACTTTTGTTTCCCACTTCCCTTGTATGACATGGAGACATGGAGTAGTTTATTATCCGGAAGATCATTAGTGGCTTTATTTTGAGCCTTTGGGGAATGCCTATTCCTGATTTTCAGATTTAAGAGTTATAGATGCATATTTTAAGTCATTCGGACATTCACATGCAGCGGCGAGACCCGTGTGAAGGAGGAGTTTAGTATAATTAATTGTAAAAACAGAAGGATAATCATATGGATGTGACACACATTCTTTTTTTGATTGTTTTTTAAATTTGACATACTTTTCTTTTGTGAAAAAATGCATTCAATTTCATTCACTAATTTCATTTAGCTAAATTCAAACACTTATATCTATGGTGCCACATTCAACAAAAGAGATGCAGTATAAAGGAAGAGAAAGTCTCTTATTACACCAACTAATGTTTAGACTGTTAAATTTCAAGGTATCTTGGATTTTCATCTTAATACCAATTGCCTCCGGTCCTCTAATTATGACCCCTTTGACCGCAACTTTTTTCATGACATGTTTGACCATTGATAATTTTTGTTGTTTACAATAACAGATATCATGTGAGATGTCTTTAGATTCTCCGTAACAGGTAGTTTCTAAAAAGTAAAATTTTATAATCCGTTATTGTAAGCAACCAAAGTTATCGGTGGTCAAACATGTCTTGAAAAAATGTGAGGAAAAAGGGGCCATAATTAGAGGACCAGAGGGAGTACTGTATTAAATCTAATTCAAATTGAAACTAGTCTATTACAAGAATTTTGAGATTACTTCTAATGTAAATATACCTCACTAAAAAACTCAGTGGAAAAAAGAGTATAGTGTTATCCTCATAAACCCTAATCTCGAAAATAAATTAGGAAACCCTAATTCGTATTAGAATGACAAGTGAATGTTTTTCCAGGGACAACATAATCTTAACATAAACTACCTGCCCAAATCCAACTAGCAAAAACACACGGTTAGAAAAGCACACCATACACGTACTGTAATTACAGGAATTACAGAGGGTTATAATTGCACTTTAAACAAAACATAGGTTTACAAGAGTAACTCATGACAATAAGCGAATTATGGAAAAAAATATGAGGCCAAAAGCGAGGCAAATTACAAAATGGCCATTGAATGAAAAATAGAATAATCATTGCCATATTTTTTTATAATAAAAACATTACCAAAAGGGTGTACCTTCTGTTAGTTAGTCATGAAGATCCACAATCTATCTTCTGCGAATTCTCCAAAAAAAATCCTTCATCATGTTGAAAAAAAAAACCAACTATCTCTGGACTCTCCTTCCACGTATGCTACTGCTAAGAGGAAGAAACCTCTGTTTAGTTCGTTGCCTATTGCACTAATGCAACACACCACCAAACATACCCTTCAAATGGAATCCATCAAACCTAAGATATCGTCTATAGCCTTCGATAAAAATACCTTTTCCCCACCATCAAAGTTAACAAAAACCCTTTTCAGTGAAGGTACAATTTTGCTCAATCCCGGATCATATTCTATCGTAGCCAAACTCCCAGGGTTGCTTTCAAAAAATCCAAAAAGTATTGGTGAAGACGTTTGAATAAGTCCCTGTGGTTGCCATCAATCATTTTCAACGCCTTCCATTTCGCTATCATCAGTTGGTGCCTCTTCGCTCCCACACCAAAAGTTAATAGCAAATCCATCAACACCTGGTTCGACAAGTACTTGCCAGCTTTCAACTTACTCATTATCCTTTACCTATCCAAAGTTAGGGTGCTAGTACTCTACCATTCATCCTACAAGTATGTTCACCTTCCAACTTCTTGATGCAAAAGGTGAGGCCATCAGGTAAAGCTGAGTTGTGCAGTATCCAAGTGCAATTATCATCTTTGCAAACCACAATAACCTTTTTCTTCTTACTCTTCACATGGAAACAATCTAAAACCCTCTTGAATGGAGAACTCAACTAGGGTTTTCTTGAAGTCCTTCTGTGTTTGGAATATCATCCCTTTCTTCAACGTAATCTTGCCATCTTTCCTCGGCTCAAATTCCTCCTGGTTTAAGAACTTCTTTAGGGGATGGTGATTTTTTTTATTGTCAGAGTCATTCTCAAACTCTATGTCCATATCACAATCCATTTCATTCATGTCAACATTAGATTCCGCCTTGTTTCCTTCTTCTGTGTACCTGTTCTCCCGCTCACCGACCTTGTCCCATAAATCTTCATATTATCCCTCCTCATGGTAGGAATCATCTGAGTTGTTGTCCCCCGACAATCAGACATGCAAATAAGAACCAGTCACACCCATTTACTGGACAACCCTCACATTTTTTCTCAATCTATTCCTAATGTTCCTCTTGCTCTGTACCTTTCTATTCTACTGGTTGCTCTCAGCATTTTGAACAACCCCAACAAAGGATTCACCAGGCCCACACTATTCCACCTTGTCCACAACTTTACAAAAAATATCAATGACCTTCTAACCCTCTACACTTCTGAAAATATTCTGTACATCAGCCTCTGTACCCGACTCCTTCATACATCACCCTTTGTGTGATACAAGTATGAATGGTTGTCAAAACAAATTCTAAGCACAAAAGTGTCTAACACAATAAGTGGTATGCATTCAGGATATGATATACAAGAACCCATACATAACTACAAAAAAAATAAAAAATTCAAACACATACAGTAAAACAACATGACACCTATTACACTACGAATCACTAATGAACACCCAAACTAGGCATAACTCAAACGAACCGCAACAACAAAACAAACCAACACAACTTATAATAACAACAAACAATCAACACTAAAAATAACAACAACAAAAAACCCTGATGTGAACAAAATTGATCATATGGATGCACAAAAATGTCAACAAAATAGACAAAAACATATGGTTTCACAACATATTTCCAATCTAACACCAAAATTTTCACATTTGTCAAGGAATTTAAAAAGAGGAAGAAGCGTAAAGTGCTAAAATGACCATAACTTTAGGCTGAAATTGCTAAGATAGCCCTGTAAAATGAGAAAGAGCTAAAATAACTTTATGATGTATGTGTTAATCTAACCCCGAGCGCCATCGACTTCAATTTTCAATAGAAAATTTGGCTGGAATTTAATGATCATTTTACCCCTGGACAATTTTTTTTTGAAAAAACATAACTACCCTCCATTCTTCTTTCTTCTACTGTCTTCTTTCCTCCTCTTCTTCCCACAATGCAGCGCCTCCTTCAGCTACGCCTCCACTTTCTTCCTCCCCCTACCACCTTCACCTCCACATTCGTTTGTGTCTCCTTCTTCATCTTGTTCAGCGCAACAGAGATCTCCACACGACCTGCCTTCATCACGGTGGCCCCCTTGCTCCTCCAGCTGCTTCACCTCCACCGACATGTCCTTCACTCTCCTTAGCTTCTCCTTGATGATCTTGTCCCTCTGGTCCTCTGGTCCATGCTCTTGCCAAATTCCTCCACCAGTGATGACAACGCTAGGGCCGAGGTGGTGGCGAGAATGGGGAAGAATTGGAGGGGTTAGGGAATTTGGTTTGGGGGAATTTGAGGGTTGAGATTGAGGGCGACGACGATGGTGGTGGGGCGAGTAGGGATTTGGTTATAGAGACGGGTCTGGGTGAGAGGGAGGGGCTGGTGGCAGGTGATGGTGGGCGGTGGTGGCAGGCAGTGGCACGGAAATGAGCGGGGATTGAAAAAGAAGAAGAAAGTAAAAAAGCGATAAAACGGGGAACAAAACTTTAGCTTGACCCATGAGAGTATTTTTGACATTTTGGTTTCCTCAACGGCAAATTCCTTCAATCAACATCAAAATTAGACCAAAAGGTTATAATTGCACAATTCGTCATAAAGTTAGGGTTATTTTGACACTTTCTCATTTTACAAGATTATATTTGCATTTTTAGCCTAAAGTTAGATTGATTTAAATTGATCTTGTTATCTTTCCCACCACCTCACCGGCGACCACCCAACCACCCCACCATCATTGGCTACCACCCCAACCAGCAACGCTAACCCAACACCATCCAATCGACCACAACCAGCCTCACCGCTCGAAATCGAACGCAAACCTAGCATCGCCTCATTGGCCACAACCAGCCCACCCCTCCAAATGTAATGCCAACTCTAGCTCAGATCGACCTACTCCTTCGGCCTCTACCACCACAAAGCTCCCAACCTCATTGCCAGGTCAAACCTCTCCGCTCGTTCGCTGACGCAGGTGCCGCCGCCAACATCGTCATCCTACACGGGCTTCACCACGGTCCTCAACCAAAAAGACATAGTTTCATGCATCCCGACAAACATGAGCGCTCTGATGACGATAGAAGGGAAGTCACTGTCGTCGCTGCTACTTTCCCTGGCATTTTTTACTTCGACGGAGATCGTCCCTTTGATTATCAACCCAATGCACAACTGGAAAACGTAGAGTAGGGCCCATGAGAAGTAAACCCTAACTGTCCTTTTGCCGGAAGTGGGTCCTACAGTTGGCAGTGCGGCAGTGAGCTCGTACACCAAGGCGGCGATGGTGACTAAAGAGATGAGTACATAGAGGACGGTGGCCATGCAGCTGTAGCTCGACATAAATAAGGCTATTACTGACACGGCGACGACGTAGGTGGTTGTGGAGAGGTAGCGTGTGGCGGAGAGACGCAATGAGGAGGAAGGAAAGCTGGATGGGGAGGCTGAGGAGGAGAGTGGTGAAGATTGTAGTGGATTTTTGAAGATTACGGGAAGAAGGTGCGGGTGTCGATGCGGCCTAGATCGACCCTTGTTAAACTAAGACAATGGGAAGAAGAAAAGGTGTAATATCAATTTTTAAATTTTCTTTTTTAGCATGTGCAAAATTGTCATTTCATTATGATTCGGTTAATTCTGGTATTGACAACAGCTCACAGGGTTACATTGATACATACATCATAAATATAGAGTTATCTTAACATTCTCTCAAAGTAAAATATACCAGTAGAACGTAATTTAACAGTTTGGTATCTTAATGATCAAACAAGGTAATCATAAATAAAGGAGAGAGCTTTTTTTATCATGAATTGGTGATGAAGGAAAGAACTAAGAAGGTATGTTGCCCTTGAGCAGTTTACAGTTTTCAAGTTGTTGGATAATTCTCCTGAATAACCACCACACCACTAGCTGGTAAATATAACAGAAAAATCACGCTCGCACAACTCCCACTAACTAACTCTGCCTAACTGATTGATAACCATCCCGCCTCTTGCTAACATGACGATAATTTTAAAATTGGAGCCTGTAAACGTTTATTATAAATAGTAGCGGCTTAAACAATAATTCAAAAAGAAAAACTGTAGCAAATATTCCCGAGTCAGTCCACCTCAAGTCCGCAACCGTTTTTTTTCCAACTGAAACCAACAGATCCCATTCCGGCCATGGAGTTGCTGCCGGCGCCGGAGACGTCTATGGAGAATCGCGAGAGCGGATTGCATTCGCTGGAACTAGTCAACCTCAACATGGACGATGTCCTGCCTGAGCATCCCTTCGGAGCGGAATTCGGTCGCCTTGACAACGGCCTCACCTACTACGTCCGTCCAATTCCAAGCCTCGAATGCGAGCCGCCCTCGCCCTCGCTGTCCGAGTCGGGTTCCTGCTTTGTTTCTACTGCTTTCTGCTGATATAATGTTTATCGCCATTCTTGCATTTCCAATTTGTTCTTGTTTCGCATTTTCCCGGAATGAATTCGCGCGCGTTATGTGTACGTACTGTACTGTTTGGTGTCTATTTCTGATTATTGATGTATGGTAGGGATAGAGAAGCTCAGTTTCTGCATGTATGTTTATCGCCATTCTTGCATTTCCAGTTTGTTCTTGTTTCGCATTTTTTTTCCGGAATGAATTTGCGCGCGTCATGTGTATGTACTGTACCGTACTGTTTGGTGTTTATTTCTGATTATTGATGTATGGTAGGGATAGAGAAGCTCAGTTTCTGTATTAATGGTTGCGGCTCAGTTTTGGAAGAGAATGAGGAGCGTGGAGTTGCTCATATTATTGAGCATCTTGCATTTAGTGCTACTACGAATTACTCTAATCATGATATTATCAAATTTATGGAGAGCATCGGGGCGGAGTTTGGTGCATGTCAGAATGCTTATACTTCCTCGGAGGAGACCGTCTATGGGTTGTTTGTTCCTGTTGACAAGCCGGAGATCTTATCCCAGGCCATTTCTGTCCTGGCTGAATTCAGTACAGAGGTATGAGTGACGTGATTAGACACTGGCTGCACATTGCCTTCATTTTATGAT
This sequence comes from Rubia peregrina, assembly GCA_032355705.1. NCBI lineage: Eukaryota > Viridiplantae > Streptophyta > Magnoliopsida > Gentianales > Rubiaceae > Rubia > Rubia peregrina. The sequence continues at coordinate 7,129,937 of JAULKK010000001.1, read as the reverse complement.
TTGCTTTCTTCTTTTGTGTAGATTCGTTTAACACCTGATGACCTTGAAAAAGAAAGAGGGATTGTCATAGAAGAGTATAGGGAGAAAAGGAATGCTAGTCGAAGGTTGCATGATGCCCATTGGATTCTTATGATGAAAGGTTCGAAGGTAGTTGGCTCGTCACCTTCTCTAGTCTTGCTCCAATACTAGTTTCTTTGCGTATCTGGCGTATATGAAGTGATTCAGTGATACCTCTATATCTATTGTAGTATGCCGAGCGCTTGCCTATAGGATTGGAGAAGGTAATCAGAACTGTTTCACCTGGACAGTGAAGCAGTTTTATAAGAAATGGTATAACCCGCAGAATATGGCTGTTGTTGCTGTTGGAGACTTTCCAGATACACAGGTTTGAACAGCTTCTGATATTTTGTTATATCTCATAGTCCTGAATCTTGTACAATTTAGCAATGTTGGTTATACCTTTGTGACCTCTTTGTCTCATTATTGCAGAGCGTAGTTGAATTAATTAAAATTCACTTTGGACCTAAATGCTCTGCACCTGATGCTCCACTTATACCGTACTTTCCTATACCATCACATGAAGAGCCACGGTTTTTGTGTTTTGTGGATTCTGAAGCTCCTGGGGTCAGCTTATTATGAATTTTTCTCTATCTTTACAATAAAATTCCCTTCCATAACAGAAACTGAAGACATAAATCTCCCCCACCCCTTCTTTATTATTTAAAAAAATCGTCAAAATTCTTTTACTATACTAGCTAGTTTACGTGTTTCTACTTTATTAATTCAAATTTTATTTATGCACAGTCAGCAGTGATGGTTAGTTGCAAGATGTCAGTGGGAGAGCTAAAAACAGTGAAAGATTACCGTGATTTATTAGCAGAGAGAATGTTTTTTCATGCTTTAAATCAGAGGTTTTTTAAACTATCACGCAAGAAGGATCCTCCGTATTTTTCATGCTCGGCTACTACAGATATACTTGTCCTTCCAAGTAAAGCTTATACAATGACATCATCTTGTAAACAGAAGGGAACTATTGGAGCACTGGAATCAATGCTCACTGAGGTTGTGACTTTTTGCTTTTCAACTCCATGTATAAGATTTTTTATGCATTTCACTGATGTTAGCGTGTGGTAATACTTCAGGTTGCTAGGGTTCGTATGCATGGGTTTTCTGACCGGGAAATAGCTATTGTTCGTGCTTTGTTGATGTCAGAGATTGAGTCTGCATATTTAGAAAGAGATCAAATGCAGTCTACAGGTTTGCGAGGTGAATTCTTGCAGGTTATTGTGCCAACTTCTTTTTCATGGCTTGTCTTTTAGAACTCTCTTGCAAGCTTGAAATCCCATTGCTATAGTGAATACCTTGCTTAATTGTGGACATTTCATCTCTTATCTTTAGCATTTTCTGTGCAATGAACCTGTACTTGGGGTTGAGCATGAGGCACAACTTCACAAGAATCTTCTACCCAGTGAGCATTCATCAGTCTTAGTCATCTTAGTAGTTATGCAGAAGCGGGACTGGCTATAACTGTTCTACCTTCTTTGATGTTGACCAGATATCACGGCAGCTGAGGTATCAAGATATTCTGAGGATTTCCGAACTTCATCAAGTTGTGTCATAAAGATAACTGAACCGCATGCAACAGCTAGTTTGCATGCTTTGAGTGCAGTTGTGATGGAGATCAATTCTCTTGAGAAAGAGAAGAATATATCTCCCTGGGATTATGAGAACATACCTGAAGAAATCGTTAATACAATGCCAAATCCAGGGTATACCTAACCTGTTTGAGTTATGAATTAGTATTGATTTATTTTTCCTGATAGTGGATTCAGTAATGCATGTATGTCCTTTCAGGTCAGTAGTGCAGCAGTTTGAACATTCCAACATTGCAGCAACTGAGTTAATTCTTTCAAATGGCATGCGAGTTTGTTATAAAAGCACCGATTTTCTTGATGATCAGGTATGGATACGTTTGAGCTTCAATATAAAATGAAAAGCTTTACTTGGACAATGCATGTTAGTAACTTTGTTCTAGATTCTAATGTTTTCTGCACAGTGCATATTAGTATTTTTAAGATCAGGATTAGTTGAAAGCTTGTTAAGATGATTTTTTTCCTCTCTGTATGGCATTGGGCGATGAATTTATTTGTTTCAAACTTCCATCCCACATATTTCTGATTGGTTGTTTATTTAAATAGGTTTTATTCACAGGGTTCTCTTACTGTGGCTTATCTGAGCTTCCGGAAGATGAATATTTCTCATGTTCAATGGGCCTGACAATATCCGGGGAGATTGGTATCTTTGGTTATCGACCTTCAGTGCTGATGGATATGCTTGCTGGCAAAAGAGTTGAAGTTGGTGCAGAACTTGGAGCATATATGAGAACCTTTTCTGGTGACTGTTCACCTTCAGACTTGGAGACTGCTTTACAGGTTTGCTTCAGATGTTGAAATAGGATCCAATGTGAATGGTCAAAGAGTTAAGGCTCTAATTTTCAATGACATACTCTTGTCTTGTAATGTGAGATTGGTTTTTGTGACTTAAGAAGTAGAGCAAACATGTTTCTCCTTTTGTTATTGTGTGGTAGAAGAAACTATAAATTCGAGTGTCCTTATGCTGACATTCACTTATTGGGTGTAAGCACATTTGACGGTGAAGAGCGGTATGCTTTGTTTCATGATTAAATTCCAGAGACATTTGTCTTGTTATCCTGATGGCAGGTAGGGGTGGCAAAATAGACCCATAACCCGCGGGTCAAGCGGGTTATCTAATTTTAAACCCGTATGGGTATGGGTA
>JAULKK010000001.1:7082135-7093107 GCA_032355705.1 Rubia peregrina | reverse complement strand
CTTCAGAAGCCCACATGGCCGAGTTATTGGACTGAAATAAAATAATGTTACAATGATCACACTACCTCACTAAAAAAACAATCGGAAAATAGTATAGTGTTCTTCATAATGTCTTCAGTTAATCGACAAACTTGAATAAGTAATCCAAGCTCTAGCTGACTTCTTCATTATGAAGTTGATCAATCAAAGCATTCAATGTCGCATCCCTAAGATTCATTCTTGACATTGTCATTGGTCCAGCCATGTCACTTAGAGGATTCCAAACATAACCCTTAAATGTTTGATCGAGACGTGGAATGTCTTCACTTATGCTGGTAGTCGTCTTAGGATCTCCATCAGCTCATTTCTTCTTTCCAGCGGGGAAACTTTATTTCTTCTTTCCCCCAGTCTGTTACATGGTCTCCGTAACTCACCAACATAGTGGTTGAGGGACCACTGTTTTCCCTTGACCGTGGCAATAAAGACATGCTCGCTATAAATTAAGAATAAAATTTGAAGGAAGAAGGGAAGACTTAGTAAGCGTTGAAGCCAAAGTTGAAGATCGAAATTCCTTGGAGAGAAAGTTGGAGAGCTCTTCAAATACCTATGAAAATGAATTGAAAATGGCAAGGAGAGAGTTATGGAGTGATGGAGTGGTTTTCAAAACTGTAATGATTAAACCCACCTTGAAACTCGACAAGATGTTCAATCGTGGGGAAATCTTTTTTCTCTCTCCTTTTATAAGGTCCTACACCTGACCCGCTAGCTTCCGTTGACACGTGTCCAGCCAAGTTCAAGGATATCAATGATCGAATGCTCGGGAAAGTCAAACGCCATCATCAAAAGCCACAGATCCTCGAAAACTCTTTTACGTACCTTTTTGGAGGCCATTGATGATACTTGGATCCAAAATTCAATCGATCATTGATCACCAAACTAGTCAAACTGAAACCTTTGACTAAAGGTATCTCTAGGTAACTTAATGTCTTTCCCTTCACGTGAGTCCCGTTTCTTCAATTGTTATTTTAATTGACCATTTTACACTTTCACTCATTATATTACTTCTCATAGTAATTTATCACCAATTAAAATTTCCTTTGAATTGGAATTTTTCAATATTTATTTTTGTAGGAGGGAGAAGGAACAACCAATTGGAGCGGTGATAGTGACATACCACCATTCACGTCCAACGTTACACTTTGAAAGTTTAAGGTGACATCAACTACGTATGAACTAAGAAGAATTCAAGAAAGAACTATTTATACTAATTTAATCAAAATCAACTCTAATGTCTCGTTTGGAGCTAACACAAAGATTGGTGGCGGTGCTTACTAGAGCCTAATCTGCTTCTTAGCATTAAAGGATAATTGAAGTTTACATAAACTATATTTTAATTACTAGTAGTCAAAGTTTGTATCGTATTTTATATTGAGTAGGTCTCCTGACAAGTGTTTGGTCCATAACCACTTAATTTTTTACCTATATATTTTGAAATTTTAAAAATAATTTTTTATTTTCAAATTAAAATACATATTATTACTTATTTTAACCTTTAAAATACAACATTTAAATTTTATTAAAAAAACTACTCCCTCCGTCCCAGTTCAAGCTGCACATTTTTTTGTCAACTTTCTCATACCATGTTTGACCAATGATAACTTTATTTATGTATAATAATAGTGTATTAAAATTTGATGTTTAGAAAATACATCACTTTTTGGTCAACTACTATTTGATTCAGTTAGTAAGTTTAATACAAATTGAATTATCATTAATCTTATTAATTGGTTGTACGGCATTTTGTCGCAAAAGTTATTGTTTTTGTGTAAGTGAGATCGTCTTATATATTATGTTATGATTATTATAATATAGTTTTTTTTGCTAATATAATGAGAAAGTGCCTTATTATACCGACTAACGGATGGACAAATTATAAAAAAAAATCTCATTCAAATAACTTTTTGGGTCATCTTATAATTATTTATATATTATGATACATTTTTAAAAGCTTTTTAAAGTTATATGAGTCACATAGCAATAACCCTAAACCCTAATCAGTATATGTAATCAACCTATATCACCCAAAAACTTACTTCTTAGTGGATTCTTGATCAATTAGTGTCATTATTCTCAAATAATAACATGGTTCCTTTATTAATTTTGTCTCGGTTGAGCCTTATATATCGTGGTCATGTCATCAACAATAATCTATTAGTATATAGAAGCACAAGAGAGTTTTAGAGCTTGATCAGACATATGTAAGTTCATAACTTCGTGGTCATTCGGCTCATGATCTAAGATAAGTATACCAAACTTGTGCTTTGTAATGAAGTTATAAAGCGTGAAAGCAACAACAATAAATGCCATTTAATCTTTGGTGAAATTTGTGGCAAGATTTCAGCACCTTCCAAGTACTTTTCAATTGACCAAACGCACCTTCTGCGTTCTTTCCTAACGATGAATGTCAATGGTTGAAATATTTTGTGAAACCTGCAGGCGGTGCATTTCTAAATTCATGTATGTGCCTCCTAATTCGTACGTCGCTCATTGGAGCCAAATATCCAAAGGTATTTGAATATCCTGAATCCACTATATAATATTTTCTTGAAAATGTTCATTGGTAGGAACACCATTAGACATTCTTATCAATGAATTTGAGGATAAATTGTATTAAGAAATTACCTTGTAGCGAATGAGGAAAAACATATTTTGAATTTGTTATCCCTCAACACAAAATTGTCATGAACACCTTCCTTTTTATCCGACGTTGATGAACGTGAAGATTTTGTCAAATGAACAACAAGCTACGACATTCCAACATTTACTATCCTTGCAACTTCAAAATGAAACACTCATCACTTATAAGTTATAATTGTTTGTATAAGAGTTCCATCTAACGTACCTACAACATTCTGGACAATAATATTATCATATAATTAGTTGTTCACCAAAACTATAGCTATTGCATTTTTTTATTTAATACAAAATATTTCCTTAAAATAAGACCAATAACGCATGTCGTTTGCTACCCTTGCAGGCACTTATGACCATTTTTTTCATATTTCTTTTCATCTTTTGAGAAAAAAAATAAACTACCAATAACCTCAACTCGCCACCAATAAGCTAAACTTAACACTAATAAATTAAACCCAACACCAATAAACTAAACTCAAGATCAATAAACTAAATCCAGCACCAACAAATTAAATTCAGCACCAATAAACTAAACTCAACACTAATACATTAAATTCAACACCAAATAAGCCCAACTAGACAGCGTCCAAATCAAGTGATCATCACGAACACAATAATTTAACTATCATGTCGAATAACAATACTTATATATGGAGACAAATTCATACGTATTCAATAAAATAAATATTCATAAAAAATCAATTAAAATTTCCCCATCTAGGAAGATGGGCAAAAAAAGATTGAATTCAAAAGTAGAATTTTGTACTGGTGGGGGAAGGAAGGGTGAGGACTTCGAAGAGGGTTGCATTTTTGTTGTATTTCTTGTTTTAAAAATTGAAAAATTGTATTTCTTGTAATTAAGAATTAAAAGTGGTGCTACTTTTTTTTCTTTTTTATATTTTTTATTTTTTTTTAAAAAAAAAGTGGTGCTACTTCAATTGGTAGGAATTGCAACTTGGTTCTGCATAAAAACAAAAGTGATCTTTTTAGGGAATATTTTTAAATATTTGCGTGGAAGTAATTGATCAATTGTGTTCGCAATTACAATTATTTTGTTGAGATCGTTGAGTGCAAATTATTTATTTTTGAAAAAAAAAACTATAAAGCGGATTTAAACCAAGGCAACTCCGTGTTGCTCTTCAGGCTTCACTGGAAGTGGAAGACAATTCTTCTCAAAGTGGGCAATGGTCTGGTTTGACTTTCGACCTCCAAAAATAATAATGAAACAGTACGCCGTTGACCAACAAAAATAAGAACAAGAGGGACTTAAAACTAAAGGGTGATTGTCCAAAATATTACTCACTTTTAATCGAAATTCACATATGAGTACCTAAATTTTAAATTTGTCATGTAGAGTAATCCACTTTTTTTTATTTATGCCTAAAAAATGTATCTTTTAGCAAAAAATGGGTACCAAATTAGATTAAAATTGTATCATACTTTTAACTAAAAAGTACCTTTTGGACATTAATAAAAAAAATGGCTACCTCTCCAAAACATTTTTTAAAATAGGGTATCAAAAGATGAATTTCATCTTAAAGGGTACCAACATGTACATTTTCTCCAAAACTAAATAGTGGTCATATTCCATAATGAGACCCTATCCAAATGTTCTTTATGAATTGGTTTGCTAATTAATTAAGACAGTTGGATGATTTAGCCCAATGACCAGTAGACTTGGTTAACTTTGACGCTCTTAAGCATGTTTGTTTTACCTTTCTAATTTCATCGAATTTGATCATTTTATTTGAGAAAAGTGCATATAATTCTACATAATCTACATAAATCTAAATATAATCATATGATAATTTAAAGTGTAAATGTAACTCTATATAATTAGTGTATGTGCAAATATAACATTTTTTAGTTTGAGGCCGCATTATGTTAAAAAGACAAATCTACCCCTAGTCGGTTTTATGTTTAAAGCATCTGAAAAACTGCCAATTAGGTCATGACCATATTGCCCCCACCCATCTTCTTCTCCTTCTGCAAATCGCCATTCTTCTGTACATCGCCATTCTTCTGCAATGGTTAGAAAATGGACATTCTTCTGCAAGTCTAGTCCATCACATCATAATTCTTCTGCGAATTGTGTACTCACCCACCAATATTTTTATCATTCTACAAATTGCCACCACAAAACACACACCAGCCATACTAGGGTTTCCAATAGTGGTGGGGAAGCGAGCGACTGGTGGCGAGTGGGGTTTAGGGGGTGGGGCTAGGGTTTTCGGTGGGGTGGCGGGATGGCAGTGTGTCTATATAGGTTGAGAGGGATTTGGAAAGATGACGACGGGGCTAAGGAGAAGGTGGGGCTAGGGTGGAGGCGATAGGGAGGGGTGGTGGCGAGCAGTTAGGGGTGGGTGGGGTTGGGACGGCGATGGACAGGGATGGGTGGCCCCGTCGGCGAGGGCTGGCTGAAGGTGCTAGGGGTGGTGCCAGGGTAGAAGGTGGATGGAGTGAAAGCACCGACGGGGATGGGCATCGGCGGAGGTGGCCGCAACAGCGGAGCTTGCGACGCAACTGCAGCAGGACTAACGTTCATCGGAGGCGGTGACGATGACGGAGTGGAGGATAGCTGTGGATCGAGCTGCGAGCATTCTGATTGTTATCTTGTCCCAAGGGATTGGAATTGGGTTTCGCCATTGCTGTTGAAGCATAGGGTTTACGCAAAGTTGCAGGCGATTGTTCAGCTACTATGGGGATTTCTAACAGAGATCCAATGCGATCAAGTGAATTATAGGGACATGAAAGCCATTAGAGATTTCAATGTTTTGCTGAGAGCTTTCAGTGGTGGTGGTGGTGGTGTTCAACAGTTGGGGGTGGTAGGCCGAGGGTATTTATGTCTTTTAGGTTTTTGCTTTAGGCTGAAAGGGCATTTTGGTCATTTCCAGACAATCAATGCCGCAATATAGTCTTTATGGTTATATTTGCACTTATGTAATTTAGTTAGGGTTATTTTTGCACTAAAAATTATCTCAGGGTTATATGTGCGCTTACAGAAGCTATATAGGGTTATATTTATATATCTCCCTTTTACTTTTGTTCAATCTTATACTCCCTCCGTCCAAGATTAATGGCACAGTTGTTTTTTTTTACGATTTTTAATGATCATATTTGATTATCAATATCTCTTGCTACATATAATATTTTTGGATAAAAAATAGATATTTAGAAAATAGATATTAAGATGAATCTAACAAGATCCCACATGATATTTTTATTATGTATATATTAAATTTTATGTAAAGTCAAAGTTTTTTAAATTTTACTTGGAAAAATCAATTGTGCCATTAATCTTGGGATGGAGAGAGTATTAAATATTGGGATTTTTACACTTCTAATTCAAACATTAGGTTGAAAGTGCCAATATAACCTTGTAAAAAAGAGAAAGTGTCAAAATAACACTAACTTTATGGAAAAATGTGCAGCTATAACCTTTTGGCCTATTTCATGCATTGACTAAAGGAATTGGGCGTTGATCGAATATGAAATGACGAAAATATCCCTTACCCTTAAGCTGAAGTTTTGTTTATTATTTTATCCAATTTCTTCTTCTTCAAACCCTCATAACCCCAACCACCTCCCCCCCCATCGTGCTACCACCGCGCCACCACTCCTAGCGGCCAACCACCGCTAATGCTCCGCTGATCGCTGCCAGAAACCTTGTTTTTTAGACAGCTCCATTATTGAACCCTAACTGCTTATAATTCACATAAGCGGGCTCGTTTAACTGTAAGCAACACAAAATTTGCTTAGCAACTTCTCAGTTTTGTTCCCCTCCTATTAACACGTAATGGATTAAAAAACAATAAGCGGAATTTCATGAGAGTTAATTATGTGCCAATCACAAAACTATTCGCCTTAATTGAATTTTGAGGCCAAAGTCCTCAACCATGGATAATTATACACACCACCACCACTGTTGGAAACCTTAGCCCCGCTGCTTAGCCCCTATACATCACCACCCGCCGCTTGACAAATTCTTTCTTCTCACTGTCGCCGGCCAAAATCTCCCATCCAAGCCCCGTCGCCAATCTACAGTGCTTGCAACCTCATATTCACCCCTCTGATCTCTCCCTCAAGCCCACCACTGCCGCCCGATCTAGCTCTCCACCCATCGCCAAATGGCAGTGTCGATGACATCATACCCACACCACGCACTAGCCAATGATAATTTTAGGCTTCTAAGGAATGAAGAATGGTGATGGTGGGTGGCAGAAGAAGAAAATATGGAAGAAGATGATGGCATTTCAGTCTTTTCCATTTTTTTATAATCCAGGGGAAAAATAATCATTTTATTCAATTCTGGCCAAAGTTCATGGCAGAGAGAGGAACAATTCCAGGAGCCATGAAACTGGGAATGAAGGAGAAGAAAGTTGTCCAAGAAAATGGGAAGACGATAAGAGACCATGGAAGACGCTCAGAAGGCGAGGAAAAACGTCTAAGGTATGTTGAAACTTGAAGAGTTTGAGAGTCTGATACCATATCAATATGGATTTAATAACTTTAATTAATTAATTTTATTCAGATGTATTTGGTATTTATCAGTACATACAAGAATATGTAGATAATACTACAATACATACAAGTTCTAGACACGACCTTTGACATACTATAAAGGAAAATTATAAATAAATTATAGTCAGAAGAAGAGAAATAACATTGTAATGTTTACAGTGAAAACTATTCAAATTCATGTCAGAAATCCAACAGATAAACCCTCCCCGAAGCTAGCTTCTGTCTTATATACTCGAGCAGTCCCAACCGCCCTCAACCATCCCGCTTAGGGGTGAAAAATGGGCAGATGTGTCAAATATGGTTCAGGTAATATGATAGTTTAAAAAAATACGGGTATGGCCCATTTCGACCCATTTTATGACGGGTTAAAAATTGATAGGGTTGAAACCCGCTCAATCAGCGGATCAAAACTTAGGGTCGGGAATGGGTAAATCATCTTGGTTTCAACCCATATATGAACGAATATGAGTTTATATACCAACTCATATAAGTAAAACCCAAAAGTTTCAACCCATATATTGACCAATATCGATTTATATGTCAAACCATATGAGTAAACTCGTTGATTTCAACCTATATATTGACCAATATGAATTTATATACAAACTTATATAGCTAAATCCGTGGATTTCAACCCATATGGATATACTCAAGTTCAACTTGCAAACCTACCCCGCTCAACTCATATTTTTCAAATACTCATTTGATCCATTGCCTATTTAACCAATTATCCATTTTACCCTTACCCATTTGAATTTAAAATAGATAACCCGCTAATACAAATATGGGTCATGATTCTTGAGGGTCAATAGGTCCTTTCTAATGAAGTTGCAGAGCTAATTGTAACGGAAAGAAAAGGAAGAAGCTAACGCTTAACAAACTTTAAAACTGAAAGTTGTTGCTAGGTGTGCTTGAGTTATGTATCTATTTTGCCACCCCTAAATATGCTCAACGACTTTAAGTCATCTATTTTGTGTAAGTCATCCTTACACAACTATCAGTTTTAAGGTCTGTTAAGTATCAGTTTCTCTTCTTTTCTTTTCTTCTTTTCTTTTCTTACCATTACAATTAGCTCTGCAACCTCATTAGGAAAAACCAATTGACCCTCGTGACACATATTTGTATTTTCCCCCCATTTTGATACTCCTCTTCACATTCATACCACCATTGCAATGGGCCACTGTTGGGTCTGAGCCCAAGTTTACTATCGAAAGAGTACTCTAAAAAGAAGCCCAATAATCAGGCTCCAGAAATATATCTAGCCGAAACCAGGAGAAAAAAAAACCCCAGTAACTGCACCGGGAGCCGACGGCAATGGCTTCCTTACTGTCTCCGCCGCCGGTGGTGCCAATGGAACTCCACCGTCTCAACAGAGAAAAGCTTCTAAAATCTCTGCGCCACCTCCTATCTTCATCCTCCCGCCCCCTCCACGGTTTCGTCCTTCTACAGGTAAATTACACGTGTACAAAACTCATCAAATGAAGTGTTTATCGACCGTACTAAAATTGATCGCGTTTTAGGGCGGTGAGGAACAAAATAGATACTGTACTGATCATACCGAGCTCTTTAGGTGCGTGATCGATCATCATTTACCGTTACTGCTCTTAAAAAAATTCATCTGTTTGTTACCCAGCGAATTTTTCATTTCTTTTCATGTTCAGACAGGAAAGTTATTTCGCTTACTTGTTCGGAGTTAGAGAGCCTGGATTTTATGGAGCTATTGTAAGTTGATCATTTACTTATCAGTTTTTGTTGTTTCATGTAACTAAAATTGATATAAAATGGACGAATATAACACCGTGTGATGGTATTATTAACCGTATGTTATCAACCGGATTCCCTGATAAACGTTGATCAGGAAAGGCAAAGTGTGGTATTATTAGCACGGAGGGAGGGAGTATATTATTGAAATGTTTCGTTGTTTATCTAGATTCTATCTTAAGATGCTATAATATGTAATTTTTAATGCTGTTTAAAGGATGTGGAAAGTGGAAATTCCATGCTGTTTGCTCCGAGATTACCTGCTGAATATGCTGTTTGGTTAGGGGAGATAAAGACTTTATCTTACTTCAAGGTGACTGTTCTCTTGGTTGCTTGGACTTGAATACTGTTAAAATGAAGTGGTGTGAGGTAGTTAAAGCTTAGTTCTTTTGCAGGATAAATACATGGTTAGCTCAGTGTACTATACAGATGAGGTTGCAAAAGTCTTTCATGATTTGTATCAAGGAAATGGAAAACCATTATTGTATCTCTTGCATGGGCTCAACACGGACAGCAACAATTTCTCAAAGCCTGCTGAATTTGAGGTCTGCTCAACTTTAGCTCAATCAATTTTCACTCCTCGTATAGTGGCTTCATATTTTTATTTGTATGCGGTTTACTTTAATTTGCTTATGTTTGTTTTTATCACGCCAGTGGCTTGTTTATTTTGTTAGTAGAAAAGTATTTTTGCATTGTAACTTCATTTTTCTAGAGTGAACTTTATTGTCACTATAATTCTGGCTCATTCATTTATGTGATGCTTAAGATGCAAGGTGATTAGCCTTCTCAATCTTTTGATAAATGGCTGGATCACCTAATATTTTTGGACGGTTTTTTTGTTTAAAGAAATTTCAATTCAATTTTAAGAAAATGCAACTCGATCTGTTTTGCATTCCTAAATGAAGTCTTCTTGATCCACGGCGGTTTTTAGACTAGGGTATTGATGAAAGCATTTATCATTTTAGGGGATTGAGAAGTTTGAGACGGATATGGGAACCTTGCACCCAATTTTGACTGAATGTCGTGTCACAAAATCGAAGCTTGAGCTAGGTCTTATCCAGTTTGCCAATGATATTAGCTCAGAAGCTCATGTGCAGGTCAGTGCTCTTTGATTAAAGTTAACTCTTTGTATTTTTTTATATCTAAAATGGGGCTTATAGCTGACCTCACATGGTGAGAATCGTGAGATAAATGCTAGTTGTACATTACACGAAGGGGAAAACATGGACACTTAGGCTTGGCATTATACTAAGAGCAGAATATAATCATGTAATTTGTGTTAAAGAACTGTTTCTGTGCAAAACAAAAAAAAGTTGAAAAAACCTTGGTGAATTAGATGACTGTATCTGGTCAGTACCCTTTTTTTGTGTCTAATCTAGGAAACTTGTAAAACTCTGCATCAGAATTCTGTTTTTCATGCTTACATTATTAAAAGAATTTGGTAGTTTTGTGGAGTCTCAGTCTCAGCACTATGCATGCACAGTTTCTTAGTTTATTGTCCTACAGAATATGTTTTGAGTTCTGTTGGTTGAGGGATGATTAGAAGATAACCCATATTATCTTTCACTTAATGGACTTTAGTTCTTCTGTTATGAAACCTTGTTCATTGACCATTCACGGTAAAACATGATCTATATGAGCCACTTCTCTCCCATAGTAGGGTATATAATTGAACAGAATTGTTAATTACATGCATGTGAACCTAGCTAACACTTAAGAAATCCAAAATCAGTTGAAGAAATTCTAGACATATAGGTATATATCTGTTGAAAGATAACATGTTTCGAAAGATGAACTCAACAATAGCAGAAATCTCGTGTGCTAGATAAGGGCAATTGCTACCTTGGATTCTAACAGTATCCGCCATGGTGTGGAGGCAGTGGTCCATAAGGATCAAAGCCATAATCTACATGGCTATAGCTGAAGGGGTGGTCATACTCATGCATTCCTTGGCCATGCATCCCTTGACCAAAGGGGTGACCATGGTCATGCATCCTTCCTCCTAGCAGTAATGGTG
>JAULKK010000001.1:7058867-7073133 GCA_032355705.1 Rubia peregrina | reverse complement strand
TAAGATCCGAAACCTAAAGAAATACTTTCAAAATTATTTCGGGCGCATTTGGGGGGGGGGAATAGATTTGCAATTTTTTGTTCAAAGGTTGCACGATGGTCATCAGTCGTGCATTGACCACCAATTTTAAGTCTAATTTTGTTTCGATTTTGGAACGCGTTACGTTTATTGTTCAAATATCAGGAGTTGTGTTCGGCGGGTGCTTCATGTATAAATAAACCTCTTATGATTTTGGGACTGGATATCTCAAAAATTGTGTTCTTCTTCAATGTTTTCTAACTCCCAACATACTTCAAAATTCCCCATCCATCACACCTTGAAGTTCATAAAAACCAAGTTCAATCATAAAAATTGGATCTATCAATGATGGGTCATGCTCAGGGTGCAACAAAATTAAAAAAGGGTTCAACCACAAAGGGTTCTTCTACAGCACAACTCAATCCACCATTGGAACTGGTGGTGGACAAAGAAGAATGGTCTTTTGTCCGCAATCGAATAACAAGAACACAACATGCTCACAAGCGTCCAAGGGAGGCCAAGGCAAGCCGCAATTTCTTCAACCCAGAGGCACCAAAGCGATATAGGGACTGGATAGATCGTAAATGCATGACTATTAAGGTATTAAAACCTGGCTCTATCATTGATCTAAATTTTGATTACATATTAGACCATTTTCATCCTTCTTATTTACACAACTTGATAACAATAAGTTACCGACCTCGAAATTGGGTCTCTATAAATAACCCAATACATAAGCAAATCTTCTACAAATTACCCACATATTCCCCATAATTCACTCTGAAATTCCGTTCATCCTAAAGATTACAATGGCAAAAACGCTTGTTGTGTAAAGTGGAAAAACCAAAGGAAAGAAGCAACCAACTAAGCAAAAGATGGCTCCAGCTTTTGAGGCTTCAAGGTTTGTTCATTCGGTGCCTATGAGAGGTATCAATCTTTGTTACAAAATGCAAGATTATTAGATTCATTTGCATCAGGATTGGATGATAGCACGAGGCTAGGGTTAAATAGTGTAGGTTTATTGTTTGAATTCCAATATTGTGGTGAGCTCCTAGCCATTGCCGATGCAGTGTACTGCGATGAAGTGTGTCAATTTTATGTCAATGTTGTGGAGAATGGTGGAGGGTCTTTATCTGCTATTGGTAATGGTAGACAGTTTGAGGTTGATCCATGGAAGATCAACCACATGTTGGGTTGTCCCTATAGGGGTCTCGAGGATTGTTCTATGGCTGTCCAAGATAATCCCTAAATATTTATTATCTTTCGAAATGACAGGTACATGTTGAGTCTCCAATGCTGAATCCTAATGAGCTTGGACAATTGTACTTCAACAAGTCCCAATACGAACCTAGTACAGCTGGGAGCTTTAAGCTCAAACATTTGACTATAGAAAATTAGATTCTGTACGAGATTGGTAACAAAGGGTTTGATTCTAACAGGAGACCATATATGCGAGCCAACGGTTATTAGTATCATGTTGTGATACTATTTTAATGCAAAAGTGATGACCAATCCCGGCTACACCACTGTGCAACACATGTTGGCATTAGTCGTTTATTCGAACAACAAGACTCTCAAGCTTCAGTATGGTTTGATCATTTCCAAATTCCTCAAGCAAGATATAAAAAAATCCTTTTGTAGCACAGATGTTCCACCTAAAATGTACAACAAAAAGTTCCTTGAGAACAATAAGTGGAAACTCATAGATGGAAAATGGAGCATAGGATCGTATGAAAAGGCACCAAGCAGGGAGCACCGATGAAGATGAAGCATAATTTACTTATCATATTTCAATTTCATTTGCCAATCATATTCACGTTCGTACATGAGGCAAACAAATGTAGGTCATGTATGAAATAATGAAAGCACGTGTGAAGAAGATTATACAATAGGGGAAGATGTATGAAACAAACAAAACTCTGAGGGAAATTAGGCATGCGGAGATGACTAGCTAAGAAGCACATTTTGGGGCATCCCAATAGACTACAATTTCTATATTCTCGTTGATTTTGCCACATATGGAATGTTTATTTCAAAACATGTTATGTTGTATATAATCTCTAACAAAACTTTATCTTTTAAACATAACTACTCCCTCTGTCCCAGCTTAAACTGCAGAGAGAGGGAGTGAGTCTCAAAATTTCAGTCAAATAAAAAAGACATAATTGCCCTTTACTCATCTAGACACTGAAAGCTTCTACCATCCATCGGAACCCTCTACCGCCACCACCAACCATTTACCACCCATTCACATGTCTTACAATTCAACTAAAAACACAATATTTATCAACACATTACTTAAATTTATAAAACATTCAACTAAAACAGTAAGCTACATTAACACGATACTTTATTTTACAAAAAATACATAGGGGAGAATAAATCTACATCAAGAATATATTTTTGAAAAATAATTTCTTGTTGAGAAGATAGTAGTAGCGGCGTTGCTGAGAATTGGGATGTGTTGGAGAGGGCCAATTCGACGACGAACGGAAGGACTACAACACGAACAAAGGTGAGCAACAGATCTGGAGAATGATTGTGGAGGAGAAATATACGGGTACCACGATGATCGAAAATTGTTATAAAATTTGAAGGGGTGTGGGGTTTTAGGGATTCTAGATGTTATTGTGAGAGAGAAATTGGAGTAGAAAATCACAAAAGATTTGAAGGAAGTTGAAGGAGGTGGTGTTTTTCGATGGTGGAGAGGTGGAGCACAGGGAGTGAATAGGAGGAGAAAATTGGGAAGTGCAGGAGGCGGAATGTAAATAAAGAGCAGAAGTGGAGTTCGTGTTTGATTCTAGTACTAGGGTTTCTTTGTTTTGGGCTTAGGAGCCTACAATTAATAAAAATGAAATTTGTAGTTTTTAAATATTAGTAAGGGTAGATTTGTCTTTATTTGAGAACTTTGAATGCAATTCATTCCCTAAAAGGAAAGTGTGCAGTTTAAGGTGGGACGGAGGGAGTAATACTTTTTCTATCAATGAGATAGCTGTCGATAGCACTTTATTTGTTGGAATACATCGTCTTCAAAGTTGCACATGATTTCAACGTTGACAACAAATTTCAAAGAAACTTTTGAAACCGGAAGCTATTACGAATAAGAACAGGGCAACATCGCACTAGAGCTTCCAAAATCGTCCACCAATTCAAGTTTAAAACTATGACATTCTAAATTTTAAAACTAATTTTAAAAAAATCAAACAACATACGGTTCAAATAGCATAAAAGGCATCATATTAGAACTTATTAGATGTGGGTTCCAGAACTTCCGTATTCACCCAACCTTTCGGGGTTGGAATCTGTGTAGAATGAAATTATCAATCCATTACAAAAGGAATTATTACGTTCTTCCAATATCATAAGTTTTTTTGGACATGACCAAACAAGTTAGAATATTATTATTCCAATTTCGTAGCCTTACCGACAATTTTTCATGCTCAATCATGTCATCGTTATCGCAATTGAGTTCGATTAAGTAAAGCAATATAATCATAAAAAACTAATAATATTTGTTTCCCAAAAAGCCTACCCGATTACAGTATCACATATTTGAGCGACCTCTATTTTGCAGAAATATGAGGCACAATCAGTTTCCTTGGCTTCATTATCCTAACTGAATATTTTGATTATGTGATTTGCAATTCAAAAGGTTGGAGGATGATGATTTGGAGTGTTTAATGTCAAATCCAAATTGCCATCAAATGTTTGACCAACCATTGCAGACAAGCAGTGCGTTTCATAGGATTGATTCCCAAATTCTTCAGAAGCATTAAACTTTCGAATCCAAACCGCTTCTCTTCACCTTCAAAAATAGTGCAAATATCATCAATGCGTAAGAAGGTCCTAGATGCCCTGAACTTAAGTCTTGTTCAAAGAATGCAATACCATTGGCTAGATTTTCCCCTACAACACATTCAATCCAAAAATGAATAAAAATAGAAGACAAACATGTAAGTTACTAAAAAGTATTTCTGCAGTAAATTTAAACATGCAAAACTCGCCACTTTCTTCTTTACAATGCTTCCAAATTTCTACACCGGGAGTTTTCATTTAGAAAGTGCTCAACATTATTGTTCACATTATACACTAAACAACCGCAAACTCTTCTCACGACACTTGTAGATACATCAAGTTTTCGTTTGAAATTTTCTTAAACCTATTGCAGCTACATTATATGAAAACAACATAAATGAACTACAATCAAACCTTTATTTCGCACAAGAAGGGAGAGCGAAAGTTGGTATTAACAGAAACGATAACATACCATAGTTTTGCACTTTGGAGGTCCAAAAATGAACTTGCCGCAACTCGTCGAGAATAGCAACAACAATCTTATCAAGGACTCTTTCGAATGGTGTCTCTATAGCTTCATTTTGTGTGTGTAATTTTTCGGATGAGAATGAGGGTGAATAAAGTGGATACAAATTTGGATGATTGTTTGTGAATTTGAGTTAAAAATAACAGTTGAAAGGAATATATGTAATGAATAGTAATCATGATTCAAAGGGAGTTGTTTCGGATTCCACCTAGGAAAATGAAACATGCCCCTTGGAAACCGCACCCATTGGCTGCATGCGTGGTCTAATTGTGCATGGAATCATTTTTTTTCAAATTTCAGAACAAGTCTTTCAACTGTCGTATTGCAACCCGAGTCCGACATTAAATCCAAAACTGGAATGGTGTAATTGGACGGTGGTTGAAATTAATCCCAATGTTCATGTACATTAGATGGCGATTTATGTTTAACCGCCTATAATTATGTGCCATTAAACAATGGTTTAATTTTAAATGCCATGTATTTGGCTTATGTAGCCATCCAACAATTGGACATCTTGTCGACTTTTAATCAAAGGTGGTTTGGCATAACTGCCTTTGAATTGACTCAATTAAAGGCGGTTATGCCAATAACTACCTTTAATTGGACCGAGTAAAGGCAATTATTCAATAACCACCTTAATCGGTAGTTAAATTGCCTTTAAATTCATTTCCAAGGCCTGAAAAATGGATTCCGCATTCGGGACCGCTTTAGAAAGGTAATTTTTCATTTTTTTAATACTTGGAATGGCCTTTTAATGCCGCCTTTAACAGGGAGCTCTCCACTAGTTATTTCACCCAAATCGAAAGATAAGGAAAGAAAGAAAATAGTGTAGAAGAAAACTGCTTACAATTTACAACCACCCCATCAAGGGCAACCACCGTATTTGGTTTGGATCATGTAAAGATTTGAGAGATGTATAAAGTTTAGATAGATGACAGAAGCTAACAGTTGTCACCAGTGATTAAAACTAATATTTGTAAAAAGGTGACCTTTGATCTTGCTTACTTCGCACAATCAATGATTGGAACTCTTATATTAAAAAGTGCCAAGTCCAATAGTTCCCCTATATAAGAAGATGGGGCTTTGACAACTCCATAGTTCAAACACCAACAATTACATTCATTTAATTCAACCTCCATCTTCCCTATACAACTTCTCTTTTTTCTCTTGGTACACATACAAGAGTTCCTACTCAAACTTTTTTTTTTAAAAAAAAACCTCAAATGGCTGTAGAGATTGTTCCATCAGCACCTTCCTCAGCTGTGGAGTTGTCCAATATCGCGGTTTCCGACACCCATGGTGAAGATTCTCCATACTTTGCCGGATGGAAAGCTTATGATGAAAACCCTTACGAGGAATCATCCAATCCCACCGGAGTCATTCAAATGGGACTAGCAGAAAATCAAGTGAGTACAGTTGATATCGCGGAAATTAATGAATCTATTTCCAAGGATATATACATGATTCTAACAATGGCTTTCTTTGCTAAATTTCTGCAGGTTTCATTCGATTTGCTCGAAAAATACTTGGAAAAACACTCCCAAGAAGTCAGTGTGGGAAACAAAATCTCCAACTTCAGAGAAAATGCTTTGTTTCAAGATTACCATGGCCTCCTATCTTTCAGAAAGGTACGTTACAACCTGCATGTGCTAAACCAGAAAATTTTATATGTGGGCGTTTTCTATGTGGGGTGGTGAGGGTCCAGAAAACAGCATCACTTGTTAATATGTTCTTAGCTAACAACTCTATTTTTTCACCAAATCAGGCAATGGCCAGCTTCATGGAACAAGTAAGAGGAGGAAGAGCGAAATTCGATCCCGAAAGAGTTGTCATAACCGCCGGAGCCACAGCAGCTAATGAGCTCTTAACCTTCATTCTAGCCAACCCAGGAGACGGTCTCTTAGTTCCCACCCCATACTATCCAGGGTATGTATTAATGCATAAACATCATTGATAAATTGACAAAAGAAAAACTTGTTCATAATCATAACTCATAATGGTTGATTTCACCTCTAATTTACAGATTCGACAGAGATTTGAGATGGCGAACGGGTGTTAAAATCGTGCCGGTCCACTGCGACAGCTCCAACAACTTTCAAATAACCGTGGAAGCCTTAGAAGCAGCGTATGCATCTGCAGAAGCCATGAACGTGAAAGTGAAAGGCATGCTGATCACCAACCCTTCGAATCCACTCGGCGCCACCATCCAGCGCGCCGTGCTGGAAGACATCCTGGATTTCGTGACCCGGAAGAACATCCACCTTGTATCCGATGAAATTTACTCAGGATCCGCATTCTACTCGAGCGAGTTCATCAGCATTGCCGAGGTGCTCGAGTCTCGAGGCTACAAAGACTCGGAGCGAGTTCACATCGTATACAGCCTCTCCAAGGACTTGGGCCTCCCCGGATTCCGCGTTGGGACAATCTATTCTTACAATGACAAGGTTGTCACCACGGCTAGGAGGATGTCGAGCTTCACCTTAATTTCTTCGCAAACTCAGCAGCTTCTTGCCTCCATGCTTTCAGACAGGGAATTCACTGAGAACTACATTAAGATCAACCGCGAGAGGCTGAGGAGGCGGTACAACAAGATCATTGACGGGTTGAGAAAAGCGGGTATTGAATGCCTGGAAGGGAATGCAGGGCTGTTTTGCTGGATGAATATGAGCCCTATGCTCGAAGAAGCGACACGGGAGTCGGAGTTAGCCCTCTGGAAATCGATATTATACGAAGTGAAACTGAATATTTCACCCGGATCTTCGTGCCATTGTTCGGAGCCGGGGTGGTTTCGGGTGTGCTTTGCCAACATGAGCGAGAGGACGCTGGATATTGCACTGCAGAGAATACATGATTTCATGGATGCCAGGAAGTAAATTTTAAGTAATTATTTTATTTTTACCGTTGATCTTGATTTTTCTCCAGGGATTTTTTTTATTCCTACATGCCAGGATCACATCCCAAAAATGGGTTTTGTTCGATCAGTTTTTGTAATGGTTTTGGCATGTATGGAATTTGGGTTGTTTCCCGGGAGTAACAATTAATATTAAAAAGTTGTAATGGTTGCATGAATTCCTTTGTGCTTTGTTGATGCAAGTTGTGAGACCAGCGACTCGGTCTTGAATGAAATTCCACCGTGAGTGGCTACTTAATGATTGGATATGGAGCTCTTAAATTAATGCATTTAAGTATGTCTTTCAGTTTTCAAGTTGATAGGTTTACATATTCTCATACCAATAATCACCAAATGATCTCGATCCGCTAATGTATACCGTGAATGTTAATATTATTACAGGTGTTTGGCAGGGTTTAGTATAATTATAAGTGTGTTTGGTAGAGTTTATAAACTACTTTACTTATGAAATAAATATTTTTTTGATGTTCGGTAAAATTTTACAAACTAGTTTAGTTTAAAAAGTAAAAGTTTTTTTCCGGGGAAAAGCAAAATCTAGTATTCCCTACTTTTAAATTATATAAGGCAGTTTTTTTTACGTACAGGCATACCAAACACGCTAAGTATTCGAATTGATTGTTTGATGGACATTTACTTGCTAAAGTTGAGTCGGTGATTAATATGGAGCAAAGGCAAAATTTCGTATGCTTAGGGTCTCGTCATTTTGATTAAGTTGATGGAACTGTAATTACAAAGTCCAAAAATTAATCAATTGACAATAAAATTCACATATTATCTATGATCATTGGAGTACTTAACAAGGCAACAAGTTTTATAGGTGATGGTCTCAAGAGTGGATGTAATATTTAATAATTATTTTAAATTTCAGAATATATATTTAATTATTTATTTACATTTAATGAAGATTCAAATTTGTACTACCCTAACAGTGTCATAAGATTTTAATGGTTAGAGAGAATTATTTTACATGACATTAAATATAATATTCATTAATTTGTACAGTAATATTGGTATTTTTAGATATTAGAATATAAAAGGACTGACTCATTTGCAACTTCCAACTTCGAACTAGCTAGTCATGGTCAACACTCAACGCTACAAGCAACAATTAATGTTGCTTTTTTATTTGGGAAAAGGCCTTTCATGTTTTAATTTATGAGTGGGTCTCCTTGTAGGCGCTGTATATAAGTTTATGAAAAAGTTACTTATTTTTACCATAAATTACATAATAAATTTAAAATTTAGAATAAATACTTTACATTAGATATTTTTATATTTTCACATTCAAATACTCTTTCTGTTTCTTTATTTGTGGCACACTTACCTTATTGGGATTTTTTTTAAATAACACACTTTCCATTTTTGTAAGATTCCTTCAATCTCATCCACTCATTCTACTTTTTACTTTCTACACTCAAATTCATCCACTTATTTTTTTCCCACCTAAATCCATGAGTCTAAACCTAGTATGTCACTCTTAATGAAACGGAAGGAGTACACATTTTACTCCCTCCGTTTCACTGGATGTGACACACTTTCCGCTTTTGACTGTTTTTGTGAATTTGACACACTTTCCTTTTATAACAAGATTTCTTCAATTTCATCCGTTCATTCTACTTTTCCCTTTCTAAATTTAATTTTATCCACACATCTCATTCACATAAATCCAAGCACCTAAAACTATAGTGCCACATCCAACAAAACGGAGGTAGTACTTGTTTAACTTTTAAAATATAATATTTAAATTTTATAAAAAAACTTACAACATTTAATCTAAAAAGTACGATGGACGGTCTATAAGTTTAAGAAGAGACTGACTTTCTCTTAAGCTATTCCTTGGTTTAATCCTCACTAACTAACCTGTTACCTGAGACATGAATGACGCATCTCAACCTTAGCCGCAAGCAAAGTCAATTATTCGATGTGTATACTTTATCAATAAAATCAAGAAAAAATGCTTGGGTTTCGTTCTTTCATTTGATGAAAAGAAAATGTTTTCCTTTTGGATTATTAATTAATTAGCAAATGTATTATAGCAAATGTCAATGGCGTGTATATTTTCCACCAAACAATTGAATACCGCACCATCCAACACCTTGCTTTTATGTTGAACGCCATGCGGTCAATGCGTTCACAGTCAACCATGCATGAGTTAGAATTTGTGTAATTAGTAGGTTGAATTTTGCTCCGTAACTCAGATGTGCTAACCGGGAAAGTGTTCCGTTGACTTAATTACAGAGAAAAACACGGACATCAAATATACTTTAATGCATGAAAATAAGTCCTCTTGAAGTAAAAAAAAAAGTGAAATTCATTGCTCTCGTGAAACCAATTGGTACAATGTAAAAATAACTTATGATGTTATACACAAAATAAATATTTTGTCAATTATCAATGTGGGACTTTCAAACACGTCCGTTCATGTTCAGCAGTATTATTCACCGTGCAAACGTGGACAAAAAGGGACCACAAACCTATCAACGCCCAATGAGCCGATTAGGCCCTCTGATACCATGTAAGAATCATGAGCTCTTATCATAAGATTAATTGGTGTTATGTAAAGATGACTCGTGATCTTATGTACTAAACAAGTATTTTGTCAACCAACAATACGGAACTCTCAAACAAAGACCCCATCAATGAGCCCTGTTGGTGTTAGGTGAAATGCCCCGTAGCCATAATTGATGGAATGCAGTAAAATTAAAAATATTGCTAAATCAAACTACGTGTTTTACTAATTTATGTCTTATTTTCAATGCCCTGCCTATAGTCATACACTTTCATAAATTGTACTTTAATCGCAATCTAATCACAAAATGCGATGCTATGAAACATGTAATGAATATTTTTATTTTTCATGTGTAACACATTGGTTAAAAGTTCTAACACAAACACAATTTGTAGACTAGGTTAACTTAGTGAACCTTGTCTAAATGAAAAAAGAACTTTATATAAACTATTAGTTTGGCCTAGCAAAGAACTTGCCAAATTATGTTATGCGCTGAATTCTATAGCGTTTATTATTCAGATACAATTGGTCCTCACTGGTGGTGCAACATTTGGGTGTTCTCATCATAAATCCTATAACCGTGGTTTTGGTTATGGTTTCTTTCCTCTTATAGGATTTAGACGATGCATTCTATACGTGTTTGAAAGTCCCACATTGATAATTGACAAAATATTTATCATTCTATCCTATTATCATTTGTATTTTTCGAGGTGGTTTTGGTTTCGTTGGCAGCGGTTCATTGGTGGTGCAACATTTGGGTGTTCTCAAGAAAATGTCTAGAAAAGGGAAAAAACAAAACAAAAATTAGTACAAATCGTAACAAAACCCTAAGATATCGCACACAATCAAAATTGAACATCAATTCCACACTTAAGCATGAAGACACAACAAGCATCAAACGCTGAAATTAAAACATCACACCAACGCAGATAGCAATACTTAAAGCCTAAAACATGAAACATCAAGCTGTAAACGAGAAACACCAATATCTGTATCTAAGACATCACCCCTGCAAATTAAGAAAACTTACGAATTCTCCTTCCTTCTCAATTGCAGCACATGTGAAGCAAAGTTTTCTAAGACATCTAAGAAACAGCAATAGCAACACAAATATTAGCACAAATCTGTAATAACAACTCACAAAACACACACAAAAACAGAGAAATATCCAAATATCACTATAACCTACACAAACCCTAGAATAACACATGAACCAAAGAAAGTAAACAAAAATCAAAAAACAACAAAATATGCATAAAAATCATAACGAAGACATTACCCGCGAAGATAAACACAAAACGAAGGTCGAATTGTGTTAGATCGTCGGAATCGAAGCTAAAACTGGCAAAATTGCCAGAAAATGAAGCGCATCTTCTCTGCGTTCATCACAAATCACCGTGCGCAAGAAATATGGAAGAAAACGGAAGGAAGAAAAAGGTTGAACACGGAGAAGAGAGAAAATGGGAGAGAAGAACGCAAAAGAAGAAAGGAGAGGAGAGACAACATGTCATAAAATTGTGTGAGAAGAAGATGAAAGATAGATACTATATCTGAACTTAAATGTAAAATTATGAAATTTCACATCCAACCCCTGAACTTTTAAAACTTTAATTAAAACTCCATATTAATTTTTTTACAATTTAATCTTTGATCTTACAGTAAAATCGTTTTATACAAGACTTTATCATAAAGACCAACAATCAAAACTTGTAGCTGGTATGTATAGACATTCAAAAGAATATTTAAAATAGGTCAAAAGCTATATTAACTAATAAACTCCTTAATAAACATTACAATCAGTTTCATGATTATAAAGTAGTGCATGAAAGCGAGCCCCCAAACTTTGACATTATGAAAATTGCCCATAATCAATTCTTTAATAGCACTTACTGATGGGTTGAAGTAGATTGTTTATGATGTGGTAAACTTATGCACCAACATATGGCACTACATGCAACCAGAAAAATATTACTGCCGACAATTCCCAACTACAAAGAAAAACAAACTTTGGAATTTTTAGACTGAGAAATAAATTCTGTTTTGATTTTTTCAAATGTTGAAGTTAATAACAGTTGACGTGCGATCATTGGGTGTGTCAAAGTCCAACTATAGCTAACAAAATGTTGGTATATAAAAGTTTTTACTTCCTTCGTTTTTTTATTGGTGGCACCATAGGTTTAGATGTTTGGATTTAGCTAAAGAAAATGAGTGGATGAAATTGAATGTAGAATGTAGAAAGTAGAATGAGTTGATGAAATTGAAGAAATCTTACCAAAATAGAAAGTGTGTCAATATAAAAGAAACAATCCAAAAATGAAAGTGTACCAAGTATAAAGAAATAGAGGGAGTATTACTTTCTTTTATATAATTTCTGTTTGGCAAAGTCTTGCGGATGACCGCATTCAATCCATAGGCATATAAAAAGTTAGGTTGAATTTAAATTATGGGAAGGTAAAATATTTTAGTTATATTATTAAAAGTTTATTATACAACGTGTATAATAGTATTTATAAATTTATGACCCGATTAATACAACTCAAAAAAATTATTTTGATTTCTTTTAATTTATCGTTCAAATACTGATATTTTCATAAATAGAAAGATTTCTTTCCAGAGACAAACTCTTTCTATTTTGTGAGAATCATGTGGCTAATCACTTGCCGATCTGAGTGATGCCGAGCTTTGAATAGATTTATTTACACAATTTCATGTCACGTGATAAGCTAATCTTTAATTCGTTGCAAGTTGAAAGGATAATTTCGTGTTAACCTTGACATTTGAATGAATACATGCGTTTCAAACGATTGCAAATAGCACGACCATGCTTTAATTAGCTGGAATTCGAGAGATCAATTAAGAAAATAATTATAACTGAGTTCATCTTTGAAAAAACCATCAACCAGCATGCTTGAAGTATTTACGGGGTAATAATTGTATATTTACATTCATGTTTTGGGTACATTATATATATGTACAAAGACCTATACAGAAAAGGAAAAGGAATCTAATCTAATTACAATTACATGTAATATTCACATAATATTACTATACAGAGACTTAGGTGAGACGGTCTCATCTAATTTTATGGTGAGATGGAGGGTTTAAGTACAATTATTAAAAGATGGAAATGATATGGGGTACTTTATGTAATTTGTAAAATTTTATTTTGTACCTTGTCTCACCATAAGTTATGGTGAGACGGTCTCATATGAGTCTATCTCATATTACTATTCCTTAATACTCCTTCTCAAGTTGGAGCATGAGGATCAGAAATGCCCAACTTGTCAAACAATGAATGAAACTGCTTCCATCCGAGAGATTTGGTAAACAAATCCGCCAGTTGATCAGTCGTGTGAATATGATGAGTGACAAGAGTACCAAACTGTACAAGATCACGGACAAAATGACAATCAACCTCGATGTGTTTTGTACGTTCATGGAACACTGAATTAGCTGCAATGTGGAGAGAAGATTGACTGTCACAAAACAGTCGCATAGGAGCAAAATGCACAACACCCAAGTTTCGAAGCAAAGACTTAAATATTTTAGGACGATAGCACGATACTCCGCTTCAGAAAAAGAACGAGAAATTGTAGGATGCTTCTTGGTATTCCATGAAACCGGAGAATCACCAATCGTCACAAGTACCCAGACAATTAACAATGCGTGATGGGGCAGGCAGCCCAATCGGAATCACAATAAACAGCCAACTGTAATGAACTACGTGAAGAGAGAAATAAACCTTGACCATGATGACTCTTCAAGCAGTGAAGAACTCACATCGCAGCTTGCCAGTGAGGAACAAAAGGAGACTTCATAAACTGAGAAAGTGTAAGGACGAATAACTAAGCTCAGGATGAGTAATAGTTAGGTAAATGAGGCGACCCACTAATCGCCGATACTGCTCAGGGTCATCATAAAGGGGACGTCCAACCTTCGCAAAATCATGTTGTTTCTCCATAGAGAAGTCAGTCGGTTTAGAAGCCGACAAACTTGTGTTAAATAAGATATCCTGGGAATATTTCCTTTGTGAAAGAAATATCCCAGCCGGTCTTCTAGGAATCTCTATACCCAAGAAATACTTAAGTGTACTAAGATCCTTCATATGAAAGCAAGAGCTCAAGTATTTCTTGAACTTAGAGATAAGCAATGAAGAATTGCCAGTAATGACTAAATCATGCAAATAGACAAGTACATGCAAGGAAACTGAGCCACAAGTAAAATAAAAATAAAGATTAATCTGCCTTACTCTGGACAAAACCAAATGCATGTAAAGTCTGAGCTAACTTTGCAAATCAATTGCGAGGAACTTGTCGAAGACCATAAAGAGATTTCTGAAGCCAAGAAACCTGACATGGAGGCGAAGGGTAGCACAGTGGAGGTCATATAAATACCTCCTCATGTAAATCACCATGTAGAAAAGCATTATGCACATCCATCTGGTGAAGTTCCCAACACAAATGACTGCAACTGATAAAAACAGACGAACCAAACTCATCTTTTCAAT
>JAULKK010000001.1:7026609-7046097 GCA_032355705.1 Rubia peregrina | reverse complement strand
CGCTTATTGTAAGTCCGATTGGGTTTCCTGCCCTATCACACACATATAATTATCTGGATACTTTGTGACCATTGGTGATTCTCCGGTTTCATGGAAGACGAAGAAACAACCTACAGTTTCTCGTTCTTCTGCTGAAGCGGAGTATCGTGTGATGGTTGTTGCATGTTGTGAGTTGTTGTGGCTTAAGTCTTTGCTTCGGGACTTGGGCGTTATTCAATCTACTCCTATGCGACTGTTTTGTGACAGTCAATCTGCTCTCCACATTGCGGCTAACCCGGTGTTCCGTGAAGGTACAAAGCATAGAGAGGTTGATTGTCATTTCGTCCATGATCTTGTACAGTCTTGCACTATTGTTGCTCATCATATTCGTACGAATGATCAACTTGCGGATTTGTTTGCCAAGGCTCTTGACGAAATCAGTTTCATTCATTGCTTGGCAAGTTGGGCATTTCTGATCCCCATGCTCTAACTTGAGGAGGAGTATTAAGGAATTGTAATATTATTTGAATATTTCTTGTAATTGTAATTATATTACAATTCCTTTTCTAGTTGAGTTTAGGTCTTTTGTACTTCTATATATTGTACCCCAGAGCATGAATACAGACACAGATTATTACCCTTATTTTCTTCACATGAACAAATTGTAACATATGAACGTACGTTGCAGGTCGTTCTTAGCAGGAATAATTTGTAATTGTACGAACTCGCCTTTTTTGTAAGTTTTCTAGGTGGAGTTGTCTTGGACCTTCACTTATTCGCACACCTGGGTATAGGAATTGTCAGTTTTCTTTTATGTATCCATTATGCTAGTGGCCGCTCTAACATGGGCTGTGGATTTTTCTCATATCAAAAACTTAGAAAGAAAATAGCAATCCTCTCATACGGGGACCACTGATGCAGAGATTCTTTCTGAATGGTGATATTGCCCGGAATAATCTCACGCCAAGTCCTTGCTTCCTCGAGTTCCTATGAATATCCCTAGGTTGCCCCAGGGAGAAAGTTCTGACACTCAAGTTAGCTTAACTTGATAGTATATGTGTATTTCTGGAAATAAATGTCACCTTCCCCATATCAGTGTTTCTTCTCTCAATTTATACTTGTTTGTCAGTGGGATTATGGTCAGATAATCATGCTCACTTTTAGATTGTAGTTTGATTTTGGGGCATCGTGCTGAGTGTTACATTCTGCAATGTATGTGGTGTACCAGTTAGGGGCAAAATTGTGTTTGAGTCTTCGTAGGTTAGGCGAACTGTTATAGTTAGCGATGTGGTCACTTTGCATGCTTAACTTTACTAATGTTAGACAGAGCGGATCATATATATACCACTTAAGAACAGTGGCGGAGGCAGCCCTGGGCAACCCAGGGCAGCCGCCCTGCCAGTATTTGAAAAAACGATTTTTTTTTAGTTAGTCTAAGGACCTATCAGATCCATTGCCCCAGGAAAAGATTGGAGCTGAAGTGTTGCGCCTCGCCGGAAAGTGGAGGCGCCGCCGTGCCGGAGCTGCTCCTCCTGGACGAAGCCGGAGACGATGCGAGGAAGAAGACCCTGCGCTGCGCAGGTGAAGAAGAAGGAGACAATTCTGGGCTGGTTTTGTTTAATTATTTGGGCCGAATTTGGGCCAAAATAGAAAGGTTGTTTAGTTAATAAATGGCCCAAAATGTTGGCCCAAAATCTTGTCACAAAAGTGACAAACCAAACGAAATTCAGGTTTGAGTTTTCAAACCTGCTGCAGCGCAGCTTTCCCAATTCGGTTCCAGACTTCCACCACCGACAATCCGATTCCGACATCGAGTCACCGACGGCCGACGACGGGGAGACGGCGGAGGACATCATCATCATCTAAGGCCAATCAATCACAGTAAATATCGATCTTACTATCATTTTTACTTTTTTTTAATTTAAATTCTAACTCTAAGGCCAACAAGGGGTCTTAAGAATGGGGTATTTTTTGTGTTCTTAATTCTTATGGTGATGTTGGGTTAATTAACTTAATATGATTAGGTGCTGATTTTTTATAATTTTATTAGTGTGTAATGGTTTAGGATTTTAGGGTTATTTTATAAATTTCAAAAGCTTGAGCTAGTTCGCCACTGGTTCGATGGCCTGTGAATCCCTCCTTTGTGCTCCTTGTGTGTTGAATAAATTACTTTGTTTGATTATTGTATCAGGTCAGGTTTATTGTTACTCTCATCTTGTCAATTGAATAACTTGAATAGTAAGATTTTACTGAGGTATAATATTATCCTTTGTTGATCTTTGTTGATTTGTCTCAAAGTACAAAGATGGATAATCTTTTCTCGTGTTTGGACTTCCAATTGGTATATATGTGAAATAATGCTTCTCAAACACATGGCTGATGTGGCATTGTAGGAAATGTTGAAGGATGCTATTGCTGTAAGAACTAAGACTTACCAGAATGTTATTCTATAAGAATAGCTTTCTTATCAAGGATAAAGTTGTCCTTGATGTGGGCGCTGGGACTGGAATCCTCTCGCTGTTTTGTGCGAAAGTTGGGGCTAAACATGTTTATGCGGTATGTATCTCTCTCTGCTTTTAATTGCATAATTTTCGAGACTAGCATATTATAATCTGCTGTTCAGAAATGATGTTAAGTTTAGAAGGTTATCAGATTGATTATTCTGCTGTGCATTTAATTTTTTTATTTGAATGTGACTGATCAGTTCAATCCAAATAAGCTATTATTTTGCAATCATTCAGGGGTTAGGTTTTGCATGAATTTACTGGATGAAAATTATATTATGTTGCTTTTTATATTGAGCACAAATCATTCATGCATCACTTATTCATGCTCGTTATCATGTCTAGTTTTGTCATCCCAGTTGCTGTTGTGGTATTGCTCTCATTTTCACCAGTTTGAGCTCTGGTTTGTATGTAAACCCTTTAATTGTACGTGCAGTTTGGAACAGTGTATATGGATTTGATATGAGTTGCATCAGAAAGCAATGCATAGCAGAGCCACTCGTTGACACGGTTGATCAGAATCAGATTGTTACAAACTGTCAGCAACTTAAGGTTGGAAACTTGTCTGTGTCTTCTTGACTAGAAATTTTTCGACTATTTGTACTTTTGTTCTTGGTACTTAGTTCGCTGTGTTATCTCTGGAGTATTTAATGTTGCTTATGTCTTTATACAGTCAATGGACATTTCTAAGATGGGCTCAGGGGATACTTCTTTCACTGCTCCGTTCAAGCTTGTGGCAGAAAGAGATGATTACATCCATGCTCTTGTGGCCTATTTTGATGTGTCATTTACAAGATGTCATAAACTGATGGGTTTTTCAACAGGTATACATCTGATTTATTAGTTATTACTTTTGGGGCTTTGGAGAAAGATCCTTTTTTATGCTCTATATTCTATCTGGATAGTATTTGATGGTTCAAATGCTTCTTATTTGCATCACATACTCGTAATTACGGCCTTGTATTGAGAAGAACTCGTGGCTCTCTACATGATGGATGACTAAGACCTTATTTATTTTTATCAACTGAAGCTATCTCAGTACTTGAAGTAGTTTAGTCAAACCCTTGAGCGTAACACTAAGTTGATCAGCTTCACAATCATGCCATTTTGATTTCTCAGCGTAACTTATGGAAGCTTTCGATGGCAAAGAAATATCAACTGATTGGACTTATTTGATCGCCTATATCGTATTATTCCATCTTTTGACCTTAATGTTTTCAATAATAGGGCCAAAATCGCGAGCAACTCATTGGAAACAGACTGTTCTCTACCTTGAAGATGTGATTACTATTTGCCAAGGAGAATCTATAGTTGGCAGCATGACAGTGGCGCCAAACAAGAAGAATCCCCGTGATGTTGATATAGTGCTGAAGTATTCATTAAATGGCCAGCGGAGTGAGGTGTCAAGAACTCAGTCTTACAAGATGCGTTGATAGTGCTGTTTTGTATCATCGAGATTCTTACTGTTAGTTGGTTCCTATTTATTTTCCTTTGTGGGTGATGAGTGAAAGGTCACAGGGTGGCTGGGATATGTATTGTACACTACATCACTGAATTTGCCACCATATCATGATTAAAAAGCAATTCATTCAATCTTCTTTTAGCTGCCGTCTTCGGAGTATTTATTGTTGTGGTTTGATATTCTGAGAGGAATTATACAGGTTACATCTATGGTTGCCTGTTAGATTGTGTTCTATGGCTCACAGAATGTTGAGGCACAGGAAATCGTGATTTGAACTCTATTTTCTGGACTGGATGAATACATGACACTATCGTACTTCTGCATTCTTTCATAATCACCATCATAAATTTGAATGCATTATGGCAGACCTCTTTTCTACTGATTTGAAATGAACTTATTCCGTTGTCAGAAGTAATAAATTGTACGAAGTTCAGTTGATGAAATTTCAGTTGTTTCCGTACAATCAAAGTCCAAAGAACAAGGCATTTCCAATGGAATTAGATTTGCCATGAGCATGTTTCTTGTTTAAATTTTTATTTATGCCACAAAGGACCTGGAATATAAGAAACTGTCTACAAAATGAATCATGAGAACCAAAATTCCTAGAGAATTACATCAGCCTACATTTAAGTATACCACATTTAATTTCAAAATTCTTGTGGTTTGCCTGAAGTATTCTATCGATCTACAGCTCTGCCTTCTTGTCCTTCGAACTCTGCTTCGATTTCCACCATTGTCTTACCTGTTTGGAGACTTTGTTCGCGCCATTCTTGACTACTTCACCAGCATCCAAGATTCCTTTTCTGATTCCTTCTTTCCAATCACTCCTTGTATTTTCTTTCTCCCTCAAGGCTTTTCCCTGCGTAAATCATTCATGTTAGATTGAGATATTTGGTCATTTGGAAAAATGGAAGGAAAATGGCGTCCTTTTAGTACCAATTTGGAAGGGAATTGTGCCTCATCATCATCATCTTCATCCTCATCCGCATCATCATCTCCACCACCAAAGTTTTGTTTCATTAGATCGTCTCTCGAGTACATCTTCATACCAGGTGCTCCTGGCATTCCCTAAAAGTAGAGACACAATGCTGCAAGTATGAGAAAAAAAGTTGAACAAACATGAGTTAATGAGTTTTCGCACGCAAGGCGGTTTACCTCCATGGATTTAAGTAGTCTATCCATTTCAGCCTCTTTTGAGGACTTTGGAACAAATGGTTCTCCGGGAGTCCTATCCTGGAGAAAGAATAAAGAAAAATGTGATGATAGAGAAGAATCTAATGATACATAAAAAGACAGTTAAGACATCTAATCAGACATCAAATAATATCTTCCAAAATCACAGTATCTGATCACTACAATCCTCCTATATTTAATAGGTTCAGTTGTTGGTATTGAGCTAGTCTCCAGTTTATAAAGGTGGTTTAGGACTTGGAAGTTAAATAAGTCAAGCTCCAGTCTATGGTGATTTTGAAGATTGTAAAGTAAGATACTATAAAACTATTCAATCATAGTAATTAAACAAGCTCGTGAGAAAGAAAAACACAAGATAAAGAGCTTGTGAAAATTAGAGTTTGGTTAAGTTGTGGAAACCTTAATGTCACACAAAAACCACCATCTCTGCAATTTCATGTTAAATATCTCACATTTTACTATCCTTGACTTACAACCACTTGCAAACGAACAAGACTGAAGAATCATCATTAACTGACAGAAATTTTATGCCATAGATTTAGTCTTTTTCTAATTTTTAAAGTTCAAATTATCTTCAAGGCTATGCAAGATCGCACAAAATGGATAAGCAATTGCTTACTGAAACCACAAAGTTTATCGACAAAAACGTTGCCTGGCTTCTTTCTACAAGCAGTTAAGGCATGAAAACTCTGGAAAATGAAGAAAAAAGGCTGCAGACTACAGAAACTGTGATTTCGTGTTCACACAGAAATCCAGTGTTCCTCACACTCAAAAACTCTAAAACCGGCATGTAAAAGTCGGAGAAAATCTACCTTAGGCACTTTTGGGGGCTTTTTGTTGCAGGCACCTGTGAGGTCCTTGCAGAGAAACTTGGCTAATGAATCAATCTCGGGCTTTTTACTGTATAGGAACTCTGCCACGTCAGTGTCTGAATACCCCATAACCTACAAAATTAAAGAGTCGGGCATCCTTACAGTTAGACACATACATGATACATCAGCATGAAATGCTGTAAATGTAAAGAATAGATCGAATCAGGACTCCTATTCAAATATCAAATCTGATCTGAATAAAATCACAGCGCATAGAATTAGCAGGGAAAAATCCTGATACTAGAAAGAAAGTCAGAATATCACCTCTTGACAAGCTCGCTCCATCGTTTTACATTCTGAATTGCACTGTCCTTCAGATTCATGTTCAACAAGCTGCAAGTGCATCAGCCATTAATGCATCATAGTTCATCAAAACAGTTAAAAATCAAGAACATAAGAATACTTCAAAATCCAAAAAATCACGAATAATATACCTCAAGTCTATCTCCCTGTTCTACAATATCAATCTTGAGGATCCAATCAGCTTCCTGCTTCTTCAAATTGCAAACATTCTCCGAAATCTCAATGATCTGATACTCTGAAATCTGAGGCAGTACACTATCACTAACATTACACCAATGTTGAAGGGCCCACAAATCCAAACTTCAAATATACTCCAAAAAGAACAAAAAATTAACTACCCAATTGATCAACGATGAGAAACACAAACAATAAAGTTACCTTCTTTGGGGAAATCTCAGCTTGTTTGGCTTGAACTTGGTGGTACAAGTGATGGGCTAGTTTTTGACAGACCTGACATTTGATGTACGGTATGTCCTCTTTTCTTGCAGCCCCAACTGACTTCTTTGAGCATTCTGACAAGGGCATCCATGAAGACAATACTACCATCAAAGGCAGTAAAAGCGCCGCCGTTCTGTAAAATCTCGCCATCGAGTCTTCTGATTCAGAGGCTCGGATTTTGGGTTTTGCCGTCAGCTAAACGAACCACCAAATATTACTGCGTCGGTTTACTTCTTCTTACGTGTTCTTTTGCTTCTGATTGGCTGGTTGAAATCCACGGTGGCCACTTTTATTTACACCTAGTGGGAGAATGCCACGTGTTTGTTTAGAGTTGTCAATCTCTAACACGAGCCAAGAATTCGATCCAAACAGACACGATTGAATTCTACTCGAAATTCAATTCTAATCCGAGAGATATTGACCTAAACCTGAACCCAACACAATCAAACTCAACCCGAAAGCTAATTTTGAGTCAAGAAATATCGACCTGAACTCGACACCAACGAATTCAACCAAAAATCCGAATATAACCCAATAATCTAGACCCAAACCCAACCCGAACCCAAACCCAAACCCGATATTAGCTCGAACCTGTAAACAACCTAAACTCGATTCAACCCAAACCTGATTCAACACGATAAATCAACTATATAACCCTACACGTAATCAACCCAAAATCGATGTAGTTACAAAAAGGCAACTAACATTTAAAATGGAACCAAGTCAACTTGGTTATGAGTCAAACTAATAAATTATTACATATTTATGAGAATAAAGTAGGATTGTCTGGTATAGTGGTCTTACAATCTATCCCCACTTATACCATGTCTTGCTTCATGTTGCCAGACAGTCTGATAGATAATAGAGGATAGTGATTTTATAACCACATCCAATTCATATAAATGCCGATATAACCTTTTTGATAATTGAAAGTGCAAATATAATCCTATATAGTAATAGTAAGTGCAAACATACTCATTCTGGCATATTTAGGTTGAAATTTGGTGAAAAGACTATTTTATCCCCCCTAAACATTAAAATAAAATTTAAAAAAATGAAATTACAATTGTACCACCCTAAACCCTATTCTTTTTCTTATTTCTTCTCTTATTTCTTTTCTTGCACCTTCAACGCCGCATTTTTTTTCTTATTCTTTTTCCACCTTTCACGCTGCAGCTCCGCCCGATATAAGCTCCACCAATCGAGTGATAAGGCAGAGAGGCCCTAGGGTTTTGGTGGTGGGGAGAAAGGCGACTAAGGTGGAAAGGGTTCGAAATTAACGAGTTGAAGATGGAAGTTTCTTTGGGATGATGATGATTCTATGCATTGTGATGAATCAATCAGGGGTTGTATGGATCATGAGTGTGAGGGATGAGGATCGAGCGGTGAGACTAGACTGGGATCGCTGGCGGTGGGAGGGTGGGCTGGGATCGTCGGTGCTGGGGTTTCTGTGAGGGCTGAGCTGGGATCCCCGGCGGCATCGTGAAGCAACGACGGTGGAGCTGGAGGTTTGGGGTGGTGGCAGAGCGACGCCAGAATGAATAGAGGGCGGTGATGGCAGAGCAATAAAGCAGTGGTGGTTGTGGCAGAGCAGTGGCCGAGGTGGTGGAGTAGTGGCGATGGTGGCAAAACATTGGAAGGGCAAAATAGTGTTTCAAATTTTGTACTTGGCCCAAAGGGCATTTTTGTCATTTCTCTTTGGTCAATGACTGGAAATGGCAAGTTAATGCTGTAATATACTTCGGAGGGTTATATTAGCAATTTCATTAAGTAGTTATGGTTGTTTTTGTAGTAAAAATTATTTGAGAGTTATATTGGCACTTACTCAAGTAAGTACATTTATATTTGTATATATCCCTAGATTATATGCATACAACATATGCAAGGTATTGGTGGGGGAGAACTCCTCAAAAGAAGAAGATACACCGACCCAATGGCACCAGTTATGCCTGCCAAAAGGTTTAGGTGGCCTAGGCTTCAAAGACCTTAACATTTTTAACATTGCTATGCTAGGAAAGCAGGCTTGGAGAATATTTAGTAGTAACCCAGAGTCGATGGTGGCAAAGGTTATAAAGGCTAAATATTTTCCATCTCCATTTTTTCTTGAGGTCGGTCTTGAATGTAACCCCTCATATGCAAGGCGATCCATTCCATAAGGAAGGAAACTACCGCAGCTAGGCATCCGTAGACGTATCGGATCATGGGTGCTACATACATGATCCTCGGTTACCGCAAATTGTTCACTCAAAGTCCCAATCCCTCCCGCTATCTTTTCTAAGCCATATGTTAGTGAACCACCTAAAAGCGAGGCACAAATATTTGGAATGAAAATCTTATCCGATAGAATTTCAACGAAGAATAAGTTTCTCTCATTTCATTCTTTCCATGTAGTAGCGACCCTTATCACCTATACACGTGGTCTTGGCAGCCAACGATTGATAGTAAGTATATGGTCAAGTCAGGATATAACTTGGGAATTAATTCTCCATTTTTGCCTATGTAGGACACATGGATAACAGTAGCTTCAACCCCTCCCAACACTGGAAGCAAATCTGGAAACTAAGAGTGCCGCCAAAGACGAAGCATATGCTATGGAGATTGTGCAAAAACAAGCTGCCATCTGCAGACAATCTAAGACAGAGACAAGCAAGATATGAAACTACATGCTAAACACGATCAAGTGAAGATACTTCTATATCCCATGTATTCTTCCATTTCCCTACAACGCACCACATCTGGTTCGCAGCAGATCTGCATGAATAGATATACAAATACCAACAGCCTAGTGCAAAACTATGGACAAATGAGCTAATACTAGAGCCGCCTAGTCAAGATATTGCTCTCGCGTCTATGATACTTTACCAGCTGTGGAACCACCAGAATAAACTCCTACATGGTGTTCTCTATGCTAGCAAGCAATTGGATAGTCTAGCAAGGAAAAAAGACTCATCATATGAATGTAACTTCTACCAGACTCCGGAAACCCCAAATGGGAGAACACATTATACTTTGATGTTGCACCATCTAGCACCAAAGCACCTACTTTGGATGGTATATAAACAACTCGAATGGAGAATGGGTCTATGAAGAGGCACACGGGGCTACCTATTCAGTACAATGCTAAATATGCAGAAGCTCTATCACTGGTAGCAGTCTTTCAAACATCAATGGAGAAGGGTCTACTAGTTCAGCACATTCAAGGAGATGCACAAATTGTCATCCACGT
This sequence comes from Rubia peregrina, assembly GCA_032355705.1. NCBI lineage: Eukaryota > Viridiplantae > Streptophyta > Magnoliopsida > Gentianales > Rubiaceae > Rubia > Rubia peregrina. The sequence goes on along the minus strand of JAULKK010000001.1, from coordinate 7,036,122 downwards.
TATTAATAGCCATAAGAGGACCTACCTGATTTCGATCTGTTCATACTATATAATAGCTCACACACTAGCTGCCAATGCTAAACAATCTGGAGATCAAATCTCTAGATGGGACCAAATCCCACAATTTGTAACAACTCTCTTTGATCAATGAATATATTATTTTTTTTCATAACAAATCTGAATACACAATGTTAAGTTAAAAATCTACATGTAAGGTTAATTTTTTTAAATCTAATGAATAATAATCAAATAAAGAAAGATGTCTAATTAGAATTATGATTATGATTTTGAATTAATGATTATCTAGATATTGATTTCAAAAATTAATTTGTTAAGGAATAAAAAAAATATTTACTAAGTTACAACGAAACAAATCCTGATAATAATGCAACTGTGTAACGATAATATTATTGAAACATAACCTAAACCAACCCGAATTTAATCGAGTAGCAAAATTAGCCGATCCAAAATGAACCAACCAGAAATATACCCTAATCCAATGTGAAACATAATAAAAAATAATTGACACGATCCGACCGGAACAAAACTCTAGTACAAAAAATGACACAACAGTAACCCGACTCTAAAATAACCAAACCCGATCAAACCTAATAATATTCCAACTCAACTCGACCTAAACCAAATATAAAAATTACATGACAGTGACCTGACCCGACTATAATTTACCCGCCCCAAAGAAAAAACTGACACGTTTCAACTCAAAATGATTGATCCACACTCCGTGGGGTCGCTAATAATTCGACATTTTTATGGGAGAATCTACTAACCCGTGGAGCACTGGGAGATCAAAGATAGAATTTATAAGTTGCTCACCGTACTCACTACTAAACTACCAAAATGGTAGATAGTGGAAAGTCAGGGGTCGTTCACAGAGATGCTAGGCATTTAAATGTTAACTATGCAAAACTCGCAAATGGGTCGATGTTGCAAACAAGGTTTGGAGGAGTGAGGGTTTATCGATTAACTACTGAACATGCAAGAACAAGAGAGTATACGATATTAAGCTAACGCTTGGGGATATTTACGTTACATGATCAGTAAAGCACTTTGATCCTAGATTCCATCAATACAAGACATACAAACCTATCCAAATGTCTATGTCACATAGTGTGGTCGATAGTCAACACTTCCCTTTGTCTATCACACAAAGGTGCCCACGTCTTATTGTATCAATACCACCTCCGTAATTAGGAAAGTGCACCAAGCTATACAGTTATGTGCTCCTCTTCCCATAAAGAATTACATCCTGGGCTCCACTATGAACGCTTCACCCTAGGCCATGTGGACAGATGGACAAGTGGGTGGTCTACGCAGATGAGGGACAGACGGTTTGGTCTTCCCGGAGAGTTTCATCGTGCATCAATAGAAGATTTACAAATTGCAGGTTTAAGAAGCGAGTTGCAAGCAGGATGAAGAAGATGACTATGAGGGTATTTATGACATTTTACATCACTAAAACTAAAAGCAAAAAAATCTCTTTATTTCTGTATTTTCCCCTTGGACAGAGGAGTAACATATTTTTTACCTATCATATCTGATACGTATTTTTTAAAAAATCTTTTGAGTTATTCTTTGCTATAACTTCCACTACCTCCATCCTAACAAAAAATGACATAGTTGACCTTTTGGAGTCAAACTGACCCAACTTCTACCATTTTATTCTTTCTATTATTTTATGTACAAGACTATTATAATGTAATATATCGTTGAATTACTTATAACATATATATTTTAAAAAGTTCTTCCTCCGTCCCAAGATTAATGACACAATTGTTTTTTCCTAGTCAAATTTGAAAAACTTTGACCCTAAATAAAAATGAATATATACATAATTAAAATATCATGTGGGATCTTGTTATATTCACCTTAATATCTATTTTTTATATTGAAGTATTATATATAGGTAGATATATTAATGGTCAAAGATGATCATTGAAAATCGTGAAAAACAATTGTGTCATTAATCTTGGGACAACGGGAGTATTATTTTTAAATAATTTTTTACACATACAAATAAAGATACGAGTAGTTAAATATTTATTCAGTTGATTCCAAAAGTGAAATTACGCCATTTTTTTTACAGAGACGGAGGCTGTATTAAAAATATCATGTCGGTAACAATCTTTTTGTTCAACTTTCAGGGATATTTTTGTCTCCATCACCACCTCTAGCGGCACCACCACTAACACCACCACTACATCTTATTCTACCACCAGACCAGCATCGCCTGCAAAACCATTTCCACCCCAACTCCAGCACCCTGCTTACACCTCTGCAACTCCAACACCACTGAATCATACCACCCACATTAGCCCAAAGTTGGGGCCCCCAACTCCATCACCACCGCCGTTAAAACCAATTTCTCCACCCACTTGAGCATTACCAAAACCAATCCCACCGCCCTCAAATACCACAAAACCAACACTACCACTTGAACCTCCTCAAATCACCACTACCTCCACCTGCACCTCCCCAACTACAACATCGCCTCGACTCCAGCACCACTGCCAGCAAAATTCACCACACCACCTACCTCCTCCAACCCTACCCCTCCACCAATGCCTTAATCCCAAATTACATACCCTAATAACAAATTCAACCCGTAAGGGGGAGGTGATATTTCAATTACAACATCTACAAATTAAACGGTTAGGCTCCAATTCGCCTCACCAACATGAAGGGCATACCTAGAATTTTAAATTTTATGGTGCACCATTTAATATAAAAATAAATAGATAGTGCAATGATAGTTAAAGTCATAATAGAGTTGACATACAACTAAACTATTACAACTGTTGGCCCCGAGTTTTTATAGGTCACAACTCATAGAAATTTGAATAATGTCATTTGTTTCATTGATGGTTGAATATAATTTTCCAAGAAAAAAAGTGAAACCTGGAGATTTGACTTATTTTCGTGCCTTCTCACGCACATGGAAAAGTGGATCCCATGTAAGTGTTCACCCCTTGAAAAATATGTTATGTTTAATTAATGGAATAAGGAAAAAATAAATTAGCATAAAAATAGATCAGTGAAATAAAGTCTCAATAGAATAAAATAAATACATGGTCAGTGCAGTGCAAAACATTTGTTCGATTGAATAAAAATAATTATAAAAATAATTTAATATAACATCAAAGAATACATCATGAGTTTAAACAGTTTGCTTAGGAATATTTATGCTCTTGATGATTCGTAAGCTCATAAAATATACTCCATGAATGATACAATGACTTTCGATAACCTGCGCACATCACATGAAAGAAAAATTCCAACGAGTCCACCCTTAATGGATTGATATGGAAAAAAATTTGGCAAGTAAAGTTTAGAAATTTCAATAATGTAACACCCCCGATCCACGACCCACTTGCTGAACGCCAGTATCGGGTCGGACTGGGTATGTTACCGAGAATCCAACGGAACGGATTACTCATATGCAGTAACGAACAAATACAGTTATGCGGAAGCAATTTAGAAAATCCAAAACTTAACTTACTATTACAGTGAAAGTCTTAATACAAGTATTAAACAAGATTTTTAACTAAAGTACAGACCAAAGTTCTAAAGGATCCGGTAAGGATCAGTTTTACATAAATACTCTACATAACTATAATACAACCTAAACCAAAAGATTCTAAGATTCGCCCAAGATTCTTCCCCAAAAGAAGTAAAGGCACCAGTGTACTTCACTATAAATGTTCCGCTACACCCGTTAGTGTTATTTAAGCTAGGGTAAGCTCATTTCTTAGTTAGGTTCCATCGCCAATAATTAACAAGTACATTTAATGATCACCTAAAGCAAATAGTCACATAAATCCTAACACATAATAAAGAATACAAGTGGGTTATGCAAGACACAATCAAGCTTCTATATGGTTACTGTGACTGGCTTTAGGGCATAAACCCTACAGTAGAGCCCAAAGGCTATCACGATCCAGAAATCTATAATCGTCAACCACACCCAATATGTTCAGTTATGAGCTCATATCAGAATACCAGATGGTTATGCTAGCACCAGAAATGCCACAAGTAGCCAATCAAGTCGTACGGTCCTGTCAATACCGTTCCCCACCTATCTAGACCGAAATCCAATCGCGTTGGGGACCCCGATAAACACTTGACACACAGTCAAATTTGACACAACAAGATAAAGTACAAGTCGGTCATCCACATATAATCAGTAATTAATTTCATATAGTACACAATAATTAAGCACAATATGATAAAGTACATGTCGTGCTTAATTATTATGAAACAAAATAATAATCATGAAAAGAGAATAATATCTATAAACATTTCATGCATTATACAAAATTCTCAAATAACACATTTAAAATTAATAGGCATAAAATAGCATTCAATTATAATTTTTTTAATTCAATTCGTGCTAGGACGATGAAAACACTCACCGAATTGAACGTAGTTTTTAGTGTCTTGAAATTAGCACATTTTTGTTGTTCCTATCCAGACAGTTAAATTTCCCTGTATTTTATTTGTAAGAAAGAAGGGGAGAGAGATTTCTTTAGAACGAAGTCTGAAGAATCAATACCTCACCCTTGGTCTAGTTTCTAGAGAAATGGCTTCATGCCTTATTTATTTGGTTATTGTCTTGAAATGGCTGCATGCCATGCCTTATTTATTTGGTTATTGTCTTGAGAGAAAACTTCTGTGAGACCGTCTCACCATAGCAAATGGTGAGACTAAGGACCAACCTGTAATAAATAGGAAGGAAGCTAAAAAGTAGGACCTAATTGCAAAATAGGAAAATAGACTGAAAATGGGTCAAAACTGGGTTATAACAAAAATAGGCCAACTCAATTTTCTCTCTCCTCCTCCCAAATAATTGACAAATATTTTCTTCCCAAAAATGAAGGAATTTCATTCCTCTTCAAACTTATCCCAAAATCATGCTACAAAACACCAGATTCAAGCTCTGAAATCCCCGATCAAAGATCTACAATTACCCAGTTCAAGCTAGCGATCAAGCTCCGAAATAAGAATTTGTAATTTTTTGCAAATATGATGAAATTGGATTTAGCGACTGAATTTTGTGGAATTTAGCAACGGAGAGATCGAAGAACAACTTGTTTTAAAGCTTCTAAGATTTGCGAAGGTGAAATAATCGAGGTAATATGAAATCTACGGCTGGGAATTTTAGTTTTACGGGTTGAAATATTAGTTTTAATGGTTGAAATCTACAATCTAAGGTGGTGTTGTTATAAAGTATGGAAAACGAAGCAATTCAAGCAAATGAAATTGCATGTATGAGAAAAAAACAACGAATATGAATCTGAAAATTCAACAAGTTTACAACCAGGTTTGATTTTGATTTTGTATATACAGTTAAACGAATGAAATAATTACATGATTACATGAACACATGAGGTAACGTTTTTATATTGCTAGATCTGGAATTCAGTTATATGCATGTTGTGACAAGAAAAATGTTGGTGTTTTTTAATTTTTTGAAAGTAATATGATGAACACTTTATGTAAATGCATGAACATATGAAGTAACGTGATATTATTCTAATGGACAGTTCCCCAAGGTCAGAAATTTAGTCATATGCAATTTGTTGGGAAAATGTAGGTGTTTTTTAAAATTTTCTGAAACATATGAGGTAATATGATGAACACTGGATGTAATTGTATGAACACATGAAGTAATGTGATAATATTATGATGGACAATTCCCCAAGGTCTGAAATTTGGTTATATGCAATTTTTTAGGAAAATGAAGGTGTTTTATAATTTTTTGGAAAATGTGAGGTAATATGATGAACACTGGATGTAAAGGAATAAATATATGAAGTAACATAATAATATTCTACTGAACAATTCCATAAGTCTTGAAATTTGGCTATATACAATTTTTTGGGAAAATGAACGTGTTTTATAATTTTTTGGAAAATGTGAGGTAATATGTTGAGCACTGGATGTAAGGGAACAAACACATTAAGTAACATGATAATATTCTGATAAACAATTCCCCAAGTTCTTAAATTTGGCTATATGCAATTTGTCAGAATAAAGTAAGTGTTTCTAAATTTTCTGAAACGAATGAAGTAGCATAGTAAATAAATGATGTAACTGAATGAACAAATGTAGTAAAAATATTGAACTTTGTTACATGATTCTTCAATAGCTAATTAGATGGATTTTTTTCTTCAATATTTTGAAATTGAAATCTTTTCTTAAATTTCTGAATTAATATATTAAATACACAATCTTACCTGAACACATGAACTAAATAAATAAAGTGTATAAAATCAATATATATATATATAAATTCATCACTCATTGAGAAAATTTAGGTGTTTTTAATTTTATGAAACGTATGAAGTAACATCGTAAATAAATTATGTAAATTCATTAACACATGAAGTAAATACATTGAACTTTGTTAGATGATTCTTCAATAACTAGAATTCAATTGCATACATTTTGTTAAGAATAATTTTATGTTTTAAATTAAACTTAACACAAGAAGTAATATGTTACATACACGATGTAACAAAATAAATAAATGATCTATTGTGCTGAATGTCTAAAATTTAATTAGTACGATTTGTTATCAAACTATTTTGATATTGTACCTCTATATACATAATTATCACTGACTAAAAAAATGTTTATGAAAGCCAAACTAATTTGTAAAATACACAAACTAATTAATTTAATAGTTGATGTAATGAGTTACTGAAAGGATACATATTTGCAAGACCAGATTTTGTCACCAATTTAAGCGACCTCTGAAAAGTTGATGTCACAGATTGCTTCACAGGTTTGAGAGAAAAAACACTATCAGAGTTTCATGAATCATACCGAAAACAGTCAAATGCATTGGGATTTGAGGGATGTTCAACACAAAGAGGTAAAAAAAATGGAACCATCCTAGAGAAGTACTTTGTCTGCCCGTGTCAGTGAAACACAAAAATGAATAATGAAACAACTGACACACCTTCCACTAAAAATATCATTGAAGAGGGCTATGAGAAGAAAAGAAGAAAAACTAGAAAAAATGTGGTTATGGGAACATGATGCAAAAATGGAATTTGGGTTAAATTTATCGATGGAACCTATGAAGTTTTGCATCATATGACCTCTCACAATCATCCTTTCACTCGAGTTGAATGGAAGTATTTGCAAAGAAGTGAAAGGAGAATTACAAAGGAAAAGGGGAAAGCTATAGAAGGAATGGAAGGCGCAGGATTAAAACCTAGCCATGGATTCAAATTTATGGCTTTTGAAGATGGTGGTATTCAGAATCTAGGAAACATGATTAAGGATTACCTAAACTACGTGAACATGTTGCATATGAAGGAGATCGAAGAAGGGGATGCTCAACAAGTAATTGAAAGACTCCCACAAAAGAGTACCGAAGAGGAAGATTTCTTTTTCAGAGTTAAATGGATATAATGGTAGGCTAACAACATTTTTGTGGAGGGACTCAATGATGAAAGAATACTACTCCCTCTACGGCGATCTAATGGTATTTGACACAACATACATGTATGGTTTTGATTTTGTAAAATATAATTAATTGTGAGAAGTAAAGGCATAAACACATAAAGTAGTTCTATATATACACGGTGTAACTTCATGAACACATGATGTAAAAGTGATATGATTCTGCTTGATAATTCACCAAGGTCTATATTTTATTGAGAAAATTTAGATATTTTTATATTTGCTAAAACGTAGAAATAACTTATTAAATAAATAGTGTAATTGCATTAACACGTGAACTAACATGATCTAACTTTGTTAAATGATTCGTCAACATACATGACCAACAAATACAACTTGATTTGTGCTCCAATAGTCAAAATGAACAACCACGGCAATATAGTGATGTTTGGATGTGCTTTCATTGCTGACGAGAAAGTTTCAGCTTTCGAATGGTTTCTTTATGTTTTCAGAAAATCAATGGGTGGTAAAGAGTCAATAACGATATTTACAAACCAAGATCCATCCATGGCCAAAGCAATCGAAAAGGTGACCATTCTTAAATATTATTGATCTGGACTATTTTGGGTTCATATGTTTATATACTTACTTTTAGTCTTTAGTTCATTAGTTCCTGTGTTTAAAAAAGAATGGTTATTCTTTCTCAAAAAGAACATCTTATGTATAATCTCAATATTCTTTCTCAAAAAGAACACCTGATTATTGAAAAATAAATCATCAACAGTTACTTACTATGTTTATGTCATTAGTTCGTGTTTAGTTTGATTTAGATCATGTGTTTGTATATGAACTTGTTTTGAATAAAATTATTCATGAAATTTTACAGGTTTTCACTAACACGAGGCATAGATTGCACCTATGGCACATTACACAAAATACCATCAGTAATTTTGGTGAATTAAAAAAAGATGGGCCCTTCAAGGAAGAATTGGAGCATTGTTTGAAATACTGTAAAAAAAGAAGATAAATTTGAAATGGCATGGAACAATATGATCAAGAATTTTCACCTTGAAGACAAGGAATGATGCAAGAGGCTTTATTCTATTAGTGATAAGTGGTGCCCTGCATTGAGCAAAGATCGCAGGAACCCTTTCATCACAAAGAAGTGAGAGCACAAACAAAGATTTATCATTCAACGCCTGCAAAATGACCACACTCAACAGGTTCTTAACCATCTTCAATAGACTATTGATCGTTGGAGAGCAAAGGAAATGGAAAAACAAAATCAATGCTCAAAATTCGTGCCAAAGTCAGCTACACATGGGTCAAAACAACTCAAACATGCAGCTCAAGAGTACACATTGTCAATACACTATAAATTTGAGAAGGAATAAACGATTTCACAAGTAACCAAAACATCTAAAAAAAAATCCCTAGGATTGACAACAAAGTTTGAAGTAAGTCCAGAAGAAGATGATACAAAAGTTGAAATTGTGACCTTCACACAAGAAAGTAGAATGGTGGAAATAAAATGCTCTTGCAAAACTTTTGAAGAAATAGGTATATACTGAAGAAATATAATACATGTTATCTCTTACGTTAATGTCTTTAGTTATTGATGTGTTCATATTAACTGATGATTTTAGTATCTTTTGATGTCATTTTGACATGCTTTTAAGCTTGGGATATCCTATTTTACCCTGGTATTCTATTATTAGGGTTAAGAGTAATTTTATCGCTCTTATCACTTTTAATAAGAATCCCGTGAAACAAGGTAATCTGGGGAACTGGAGACCTTATTTTGAAGACCTGAAGATTTCAAGACCTCATTTTGAAGACCTGAAGACTTGAAGACCGAAGGAGGAGATGACTACACTTAGGCCAAAGAAGCAGAACTTGAGGGCAGAGTACTCTGGCCGTCGCGAGTTGCGACGGTCCTCTGCCCAGACTTACTTTTTGTACTTTTTGTACTATAAATAGTGCTCTTTCTCCTCCTTGAAAAAAAACACTCTGCTCTCCCGATCCAGAACGAAAAACCCTAGTTTTCTTTACCATTTTCATCTTTCTTTACCTTTGATTTTA
>JAULKK010000001.1:7010490-7026509 GCA_032355705.1 Rubia peregrina | reverse complement strand
TATCTTCATTTTTTCTAATTTACACTTTAAACCTTGGTCTTTCCATGACTTATGGAAAGACCGTCTTTCAAGAGACATGGTCTTTAATAAGTATGACACGATTTTCAAACCTTGCTCCCACACGTAACATAAATCATAAAATCTTCTACTTTCTCTGTGCCATTTTAAACTATACACTTTGACTTTCAATAATTGACTCAAAAAATATTTTATACTTAATATCTTTTATATTAAAAATAATAAAATTTGTGAAAAATTGATATTTTGAAAATACATATTGGAACAAATCTAACAATATATCATTCCATAGTATTTATAGTTATACATCAATTCAATTTTGTGGCCAAAATTAACAAGTTTTGACTGTTGAAATGAGACAGAGGGAGTTACACATACACACTCATTGCTCCGCCTCTCTATTCCTCTCACGTTGTTTTCTCCCCAATTCTTCTCATTGTCGGTGCCATATTTCTCACGCTCTGTCTTCCTAACACTCTCATCTTTCTTGTTCTCCTACTTAACAACAACTATAATATGAACTACATACCTGACAGGGGCAGAACCAGGGAGAATGACACCACCCCTAGGATCCGGTGGCCCGGGATTCAGCCCTAGGCACCACCGGAATCCATGGTTTTTGCCCCCCTTGAAGTTATAGCGGTGAGTTGACTCATCTCCCGGCGAGCCTGAAGAAGAAGACATGATTTTTTGTTTTCTTACTAAACAAAACGACGTCATTTTACCATAAGTAAAACGTCATTTTCTTAACTTATAGACAAAAAAAGATGGCCACCCAATTGGGCTTAGCCAATTGCAGTGCAGCTCATCCATCCGCCACTACTTTATTCATACTCAACTGCTTTCAAACTTGATAAAAGGAGTATTAATTTTATTACCTAATTAATTAAGATGAGGGGATCATGAGAGATTCGTTATCTCATTTTTAAATTAATGCTGATGGATATAGTAAAACTTTTTTAATTAGAAAAATCTTAATTAAGGTATATATTTTCAATTAAGTAGTAACTATGTTACTTTATCAAGTTATTAAATTATGTAATTAATTCTAGACATAAATTTATTTCAATTAGGTATAAATTGATTCATATGTGTGATTTGTTCACTATTTAATTTTTAGAATCTTATTTATGTTATTTTAAAGGTCCGTCTCTTGAAAGACGATCTCTCCATAAGTTATGGAAAGACCAAAGTTAAAAAAGTGCAAATTAGAAGAAATGATGATTAAATTTTTGGGTTGCATGATTCGGGTTATAAAATTTATAACTACTACAAGTTGCATAATAAATATTTAATATTGCAACTAAGACCTTTTACATTTTATTATTCTAATTAAACTCCGTCTTTTCATAAGCATATGGAAATATGGTCTTTCCCAAGAGTTTGTATTAAGGAATATGAATATTAATTAGAATATGAATATTCTTGTAATATTACTTGTACTTGTAATTAGATTAGAATTCTTTTTCTAGTCTGATTTAGGTCCTCTGTACTAGTATATAATGTAACACAGAGCATGAATACAAACACAACATTATTACCCCATAAATATTCTTCAAATACCCACCGTTGCTTGTGCATGAAAAAACCTTACGGCAAGTTCTGCAGTCTAATCATAACAATTTAACATAAGAGCAAATTCAAGATCTCAGGATGCCATTCAGAGCAAAAGAAGTTAAGGCAACACTTAAGTCCATGAAACCTTAGAAGGCAACAGGGTTTGAAGGCATCCCATCAGGTTTTTACAAGAAATACTGAAACCATGTAAAGGGAAAGGAAGCATCAGAAATATTACAGGTCTTCAACAGAGGGGACATGCCTAATGACTTGAATAAAAAACAGATTGTGCTAAAGCCAAAGAAAAAGAGCCCTGAGAAGGTAGGTGATTTTTTTTACCAATCTCTTTCTGCAATGTCAAATATAAGCTGGTACCAAAATTCTCACGAGCAGGCTCAGACAGATTATGGGACATTTGATAGACAAAGCTCAAACGGGATTCATAAAAGACATATGCATAGGAGAAAATGTCCTCATTGCTTATGAGATGCTAGAGGCTCTTAAGAAAAAGAAGGGGAAGCTAGGTCTTGCAGCAATTAAGCTGGATATGAGCAAAGCCTATGACATAGTATCGTTGGAATTCATGATAGATGCACTGAATTATGTGGGTATGCCAAATCATTGGATACAATTGATCAAAATGTGTACAACTACAGTCACTATGTCAGTTAAAGTAAATCAGTGGCAATCAGAATGGTTCAAGCCCATCAGGAGACTGAGGCAAGAATGCCCTCTGTCTCCCTATATGTTAATCATTTGCCAACATTAGCTATCTAGCCTGCTGAATCAATCACTCATGATGCCACAAGCTATATATAGACCAGGGAGATGAGCACCTAGAGTTTTACATTTAATGTATGTGGATAACATCTTGCTCTTCCTAGAATGCACACAACAGGCAGTCAGGAAACTAGCTATTACTTTGGATGACTTTGCCATATACTTGAGACAGAGGATAAACACAGATAAGTCATCAATGAAAGCAAGAAAAAACACAGATCAGCAAACGGGGAGGTATATGAGATATGCCTTAAACATCCATAAGAGAGGTATTGGTGGCAAATACCTTGGGATGGACATACAATTGCAGCAGTCCAATGGTGCAACATACATGAGTCTTATACAAAGGATTAGAGACAAGTATAATAATTGGAAGACAAAGTCTTTGTCATTGGTAGGAAGGATCACACTGGTCAAACATGTTATTTTACCATGCCTCTATATCCTTTGGCCATATTCAAAATTCCTAAAACACCGTCACAGGATATAAATGAACTCGCAGCAAGGTTCATATGGAAATGGGAGTTAGATAACAGAGGCATACACTGAGTCTCATGGGAAACAATGTGCAAGCCAACAAAACAAGGAGGACTTGAACTCAGGTCTGCACAACAGATAAACTCGGCCTTATTGGCTAAGCATGCTTGAACAATACTACAGTTGAAACAGTCACTATTTGTTTCAGTATTCAAGGCCACATATTGTAAACAATAGAACATACTGAAGTGCAAAAAGAAGGCGAATGACAGTTGGGCATGGAGGTCCATATTGCATGCATGAGACTTACTCAGGAAATGTCTACGATGGGAGGTCCGAACAGGAGAGCAGGTAGGGGTGGCAGATTACTAGATTCCAGGGGTGCCACAAAACATGATGGGCAATGCTGTACAAGTAATATAACATCACACAAACATGAAAATGGCTCAGCTTTTAGACAATAATCAACAGTGGGTCACCCCTACAGGCCTACTCAAAGCAATCTATCCATCATCAGTTGTACAAGAAATACAAACTATCCACATTCCACAACAAGGTAATGCAATAGAAAGACATGTATGAACACTCACATCTGATGGTATCTATTTAGTCAAGTCTGGTACAGACCACAAGACACATTTCCAAATCAGACCAATAATCAGGTGAACTAGGGATGACAATGGGGCGGGGCGGAGCTGATTATGGTACATCCATACTCATGTTTTCCTAAAATTTTCATACTTGTACCCGCCCCATAACCCATGACGGGTACAACTTTAAAATCCACCCCCACCCCACCGGGTGTTATACAAAAATCATGCCCATCCCATCACCCACTTCATACCCATTGTACTCATCCCACTTATATCTCCAACAATAGCTTAAATCAAGTTTTTTAAAGTAAATTTTATATTAAAATTTAATAAATATATTTACATGAAAATATTATAGGTAAGATATCTGAAATATGCATAATTAATAATTTATTTTATATTAAATTAGCAGGTATATAACGGGTTTAGAAGGGCGGGGCGGGCATGGGGAGGGTGTGAACTAAAATCCACGCCCGACCACTACCCACAACGGGTATGATTTTCATACACATACCCGCCCCACCCCCACTAAAACTGTCCCTATACCCTGGGGCAGATGCGGGGTGGACCTCCACCAAAACCTGCCCCACTGTCATTCCTAAGGTGAACGCCAAATGGAAAGACTTCAGGAAAATACCTATATCAAGGAAAATCATGTTCTTCACATGGAGAGCTCTACACAAAGCCCTCCAAACACGGGCAAACCTGCAAATTTGAGGCATCCACACAGCCTCAGATTACACAAGGTGCTAAACAGGTGTTCCTGAAGATACAAAATACTTACTGATGGAATGTGAGTATTCAAGACGCATATGGAGGGCCTCGGTACTAGGCTTCGATTTCACTCAGGGGACATCGGTGGATTTTAGCTCTTGGTTCTGGCAATGGTTTGCGGTAGCCCCAGATATTGAAGCAATTGGGCTTTCATCACATGTACTATGGCAGATTTAGAATCAACGGAATCTGGAGGTGTTTCAAGAACAAGAAAAGGACACACATCATTGGCTTTAATTGGCGTACTCTAGTGCGGAAACTGATAACAGAAGAAATAGGCATTTGGACACAGAGGACGTGTACTTACCTGCAACAGCACAACCTCTCAACACAGACTTGGAGGATGCCCAGATATGGCCGGCCCTAAAGTTTGATAGGACCTTTTGGAAAAGTAGATGGCACGGCTTAGCTGCTTGGACAATGCTACGAAGTTTGCAGACGAACGGATCCACGTACAGTACCCACTTTCCAGCTTCTTCGCTACTATCCGCAGAAGCCAAAGCTTGTCTTCAGGGACTAGATCACGCTTTCAAAGAAGGGTATCAGGAATTGCAGGTATGGTCGGACTCGGAAACCTTAATCAGATTACTCAGCATCACAACGGAAGCACCTCCGGTGGAAGCAGCATCAATAGTAGATGAAATCCGACACTTAAGGTTTACGAAAGTTCCAAGAAATGCTCCGACAACAGAGCAGAGCACAAAGCAGCTAAATATGTTGATAACTCTAGCTAATATTATAATTAATATAAGTTGATTCTCAATATATAAAAAAGGCAATTTTTTGTCTCAAATTAAATTTCACTAATTTTTTTAGTTCTCTAAAAAATTATTCGACTACAACTATCTCTTATTACATTTACAAAAAGTGTATAAAAACTTAATAAATAAAAAATATATATCATGATATATCTAATGAAATTTATGATCAAAGTTCAATAACTTTGATCGAATATTATTTCTCAGTTGAGACAGATCGGAATGGAGGGAGTACAATAGAAAAAACTTTTAATCTTATAAATTGTTGATTAATTGATTGCTGAAAACACAATTGGCCTCAAATGCTACAGAAAGATGCACTAATTTTGATTTCGAAGACTCTATTCCTCAAACTACAGGCGGAGCCAGTACTCTGGCGTGGGTGGCAATTTTAAAAATATTTAGAGTTTTGCCAACTACTTTTATTCAAAAAAAATTACATAAAACACCCACAATTTGTAAATTTTACAAATAAATCCATATCTAGTGTATGCAATTAAATGGGGAAAATCAGGCATAAATCACCCCCTCACTCTGATAATCCAGGCTACGCCACTGTTTACAACCATTAACTAACCACTGTGAAGTTGCAAAGCATGCATATTAGAGATCAGTGGTTTATCAACTGGGCATGACTATCCTCCATGCTGCCAACATCTACTACCACCAGTTACTCTCCTTCTGCAACCCGAACCATTGCTCAACGGTGCTCCACAAGTTGATGCAGATCTCCTGTTTTCCTCGGAAAAAGAGACTGATGGAATAATTAAGCAATCTTCACCTTCTTTTTTAATTAGTCCTTCAACAAGCACACTACTAGATACGGTCTTTTTGACCCTCATTCCCTTGTGCTCCTCGCATCTTTTTCTTCCTCGTGGTGGCTCCCTTGTACAGAAACTCCCAGCATCTAGGTTCATTCCACATGTAATTTTCTTAACACCATTTTCAGAAGAATGCACATTTTCTGCTTTCTTATCTTTCGTTTGCTGAGGAATGGAGCTACGAATTCTCATACCCTTGTGCTCCAGGCACCTCTTGTTTCCATGGAGTGGTGTGCTCGAACAGCTAGAACCATCATCCAAGATAACTCCACAAACACAAGCAGATTCCTCGATGTTGGGAAGTGGCTTAGAAGTGACACCATTTACTTTCATCCCTTTGTGCTCTGCGCACCTTTTGTTCCCTTCAGTTGGCGGTCTTTTACAAATGATTCCATGGCCTAATGCAACACCACAGATGGTGCTATTGGTATTCTGATCAATACCTGAGCTAACGACTAATCTTGATTGTGATCTCCCAACTTTGAAAATTCGATGAAGGAGACCTTTATCTTCCAAGCTGGAGTAGAAATCCAATCCATTCTCCACAGAAGGTAACTTGTAGACTTTGATTTTGATTCCCTTTTTCTTCTGAGGAAAGAGCTGAATCTTTGCAAGAAATGGATAAGATTTTGAGACATGCTTAAGCTTTTTGAGGATGTCTTCACGCCGGCGAGTACCATTACTGTCTTTGTTCCATGCATAATCAAATTTCCCAAGCAAGTCAGATTCAGTTTTCTCAGAATCGCGTGTAGTTTCCATCTGATCACAGAACAAAATGCATAATGAGACCACACATTGTGATTAAATGAAAGCTATATAGTGTACTAATATAGCAGAAAGATCCTAAACACAAACTTCCTGACAAGACAAGTACAGTTTCCATTAGCTCACTAGAGTCTTTAGTTTAGTACCACCCGGTTTCTAGTTACATAAACAACTACGCGACCAATATGATGCAGCAACAGAAACGCAAAAATGGCGCATCACTAAATCAACACTAGACTAATTTACGCAAAACTAGAAAACCACGATTTCGCACGTTAAATTGAAAACTCAAGAGCAAGTTAGAACTCTGTTGAATAGCAATGCATATAATGTGGGATGCATCAGGCCTGGAAACAAAAACCCTATCATATAACATAACAAATCCTAAATATAATATGGAAAGAGTTCTCATCCTCAATCAAAGTGAAAGAAAACCACATCTTCAATCAACATGATCTGATATTTCCTCAAACTAAATTCTATAAATCAGTCAACATCACAAGAGCATACACTTCTTCACACCATTGGGCATTGAGGTTGTTAGAAAACATAAGAACCAAGAAAGCGCACTTACAGGAGCCCATCTGTATACAACGGAGAAGCCTTTTGAGAATACCTCCCAGAACAATCCAGGTACCTTCTGCTCATCATCAGACTCATATAGCCTACCATTCGACTGTCCGTTCTCCAAGTGAGCGCCATCACGGCCATACTGCTGCATTCGGGTCCTAACATTGTCGGATTTCCCAATGTAAACCGGGACTATGAAGGCTGGATCAAGCTTCTTGGACTCTCTCCCCTTACCTCCATGCCAAACAGTCACACCAAGCTCATAAACACCGGTGCACGAAGCGCAATTCGGAAGGTTCTCAGTTCTGTATCTCTCAGCCCCCTCCTTCCCCGCCGCGTGTTCTTCCCAGTCACAAGCACCAATCAGAACCTAAAAACAGAAACACAAAAACTCAGATAAAAACACACACACACAAACCCAAACGCTGAAAAACCTAAAAAAAGACCTTCCAAGGGGAGAAAGCGGAGTCGTGCTTGGGGCGCCGGCATTCCTCTCTCTTTAATCTTCTCATGGCCGCCGTGATCGTTATCTTGTACCAAAAGACGATCTCGCTCGCCTGCAGCGCCCCGCGGCCTTGTTCTTGATGAGCTCAACAATGGCAGGCGCTGTTTTTTGCATTGAGGAGGATCAGAGTAGCCGTTGGTATAGGAATCTTTGGAATTGAATGAATTTACATAAAGGCTAAAGCGCGCTCCCGGATTCTTTCTGCAATTGTATTAATTCATGGGATTTAGCAGTGATTAAATATACTATGGATGAACGAACTCCCAGCATAAACGACGTCGTTCTGGTTGGAAACATAATGCATCATATTTTAATAAAAAAGTACTTTACTAAACTCCCAAAATCTTATTTTTTGGTTAAATAAAATCAAAACTAACCTTACTATTTTCTAAAAGTGTCAAATTAATCTGATAAAATCTGAAATTGCGATTATAACTCTCAATTTTTCAGCAAAAGTGCAATATAACTTTTTCGCACTATTTCGACATTGATTTAGCATTTTTCAACATTGAACAAACCTTTAAAAAATTAAAATAACCCTTTCTTAAAACTAAAAATTTAATGACAAAAATATCCCTATGGTTCTTCTTCTTCATCTCCAAAACTACTGCCACCACTGCTCCGCCACCTCCACCGCCGCTCTGCCACCTTTGTCGAAATCTGGGGTTTCACCGTCTCACCACCTCAACTCATCCTCTAAATCCCAGCTACCGCACTCGTCCTCACAGGGCAACTAGCACTGGCGGCACCTGCCTAACCCCGTCTCCGGCGAGCCACTATCTCAGCCTATTCCTCAACCTCGGAGGTGCCCCTATTCCTTTACCCCGTTGACGGTGGCGCCTCCGCAACCTCTATCTCCAGCAAGCCACTATCTCAGCCCTATTCCTCTACCTCGTTGACAGCGGTGCCTCTGCAACCCCTGTTTCCGGCGAGCCACTATCTCAACCCTATTCCTCCACCTCGTTGACGGCGGTGCCTCCGCAACCCCTGTCTCTAACGAGCCACTATCTCTTCTCCATTCCTCCACCGTTGTCGATGATAGTGTCTACCCCTATTTTTAGCGAGCCACTATCTCTCCTTCATTCCTTTACTGCCGTTGACGACGACGCCTCTGCACCCCTGTCTCCAGCCAGTGGCGAAGCTAGTAAGGAACCCGGGGTGCACGTGCACCCCGGAATTATTATTATTTTTATATTTTTTACAAGGCAAAAATTATTTTTAGTATATTTGTGCACTCCGAATATTCTTTTATTTTATACATTTTTCTTCCAAAACGTGTGAATCTCAATTCCCAAAACCACTTTCTTCCGAAGTCAAAGAATATTTGAAGGTGCACCCAGTGGCGAATTCAGAAAATTTTCAATTAGGTAACCACTAATATAAAAATATATATATATACTTAATATTAATGGTAAAAAAAATTTACATGAGGTAACCAAATACTAATTTCCCCTTCTTTTTTTTACCATGGGATAACCTGGGTTACCCCAGGCTCTAAGCTAGGTCCGCCCCCAGTGCACCCCGCTTTTGAATTTCTGGCTTCGCCCCTGTCTCCCGCAAGCCAATATCTTGACAAAGAAGATGTGATGGCATCCGCCTCAGCTCCCCCAATTTCACAATCCCCCAATTTTGCAACCCCTCCTCTTCACAAAGAAGATGTGATGGCATCCGATGATTTCTCGTCCGACGGAATCTCCGACGAGAACGCTAAACCAATTCTATTGAACAAAATGGAAGGGTTTTCATTGTTTTTTTAAATATCAGTCGGTGGCGAGAAGCCGGTGGACTTACTGATTGCCTCAAATTTGTGGTGGAAGAAGATGTTGTCGTGCCATTGGCTGAAAGTTCGAAGAGGAAAATAGGTAAAGAAAGAAAGGGAAAGGTTGTTGTGCCGGTAGAAGAATGTTCGAAGAGGAAAAATGGAGTAAAGGAAGAAGGGGAGTAAAGGAAAAAAAGCACGGTGGGTATTAAGCAAAAGAAGGACAACTTTTTGGCTCAATACATGGAGGGTATAATAGTCATTTCAAGTATAAGGAATTTTTATTTTTTCAATAAGGGTATAATGGTTAATTTACTTAATTCTGGCAAATTTCAGGTGTCCAAGGTAAAGGTTAGATTGGCAATTTTTTCCAAAACTTGGGGTTAGAATTGCACTTTCAGATTTTACAGAGTTAGATTGACACTTTCGACTAAATCATAGGGTCATTTTAGCGTTTAACTCTTTAATACTACAACCACTTTGATTCATTTTTGTTTCACACAAATGAGTGAAACTCCCTACTAGCTCATATAATAAAGTGAGGTGAGCCTCCCCTACATCTCCTCACACCTATGTGTATTATGGATGGCAGTGAGGCAAGTTTTGGTTGAGATTCGTCCCGCCTTCACCCAATGGGGTGGGTATGGGTACGAAAATCATACCCGACATGGGTAGTGGGTCGGGTGTGGATATTAGTTCACAAGCACCCCGTCCCCACCCCCGCTAAACCCGTTATATACTCACTAATTTAATATGAAATCAATTACTATTTATTCATATTTCACATAACTTACCTAAATATTTTCATGTAAATATATTTTTAAATTTTAATATAAAAGTTACTATAAAAAGTGGATATAACCTATATTTGGAGACATAAGTGAGATGATTACAATGAGTATGAAGTGGGCAGGGAGACCCAAGTGGGTGATGGGCAGGTATGAAATTTGTTATAATACCCGATGTGACGAGGTGGATTTTAAAGTTGAACACGCCATGAGTGATAGAGCAGATATGGTTATAAAAAATTTAGTTGGACATAGATATCGATGTACCATAATCCTTACCTACCTAGCTCCATTGACATCCCTATGCATCATGAGTATTTGAAGTCATAATAATGTAACTTTTTTTGTGGGTTGGGGGAGGGGATTGAAACTTGATTGCACATGGCCCTCATCACTTGGACAAGCCCAAATGGTAAAGTCTTGTTTTACACGAATGAATCCGAAAAAATACTCCATTCATTATTATTAAAGTCCAATTTTAATATTTATTAATTAGTCCTTCATAGTTAGGTTTATAAAATACATAGTCTATATTTTTATAGTGTAATTGGTCTCTCTGCACTATACTTTTCACAAATTTGTACTTTTGATCATATTTACTAGCTACAAGATGGTTCCTATTTTATAACAATATTTTATATTAAGTGAAAATGAAATAAGAAGATATTAACACTAATTTACTCTAGATAGAAGATTAACTTTCACATTCTTATATAAATCAAACCAAGTGATTAAAAAATGAAAATGTTGGGAGTACCAAGAAGTGACCATTAGTTGGTTAATATTTGAATGCTATGGTTTTAGGTCCTCATTAGATTGTGTTGTCAGGGATGATGGAGTCTTGAGCGCGGGATATTTCACCTTTTTATTACAAAGAAATGAGAAAGTCACAATTTGGATTTTTTTTGGAAAACACTCTAAATACATTACTAATTAGTAAAATTACAAACTTGTCTTCCCAAATTTAGAGCCACACTGTGTTGTTCAACAAGGGCCGATCTTGGGATATATTTTATCTGTAACTTACTAAAACTAAGACTGATAAAAAAACCCAAGTCTAATAATAGATTTTGAATCCCCTATGGGGATGATTTTGGATCTTGCATTACGTTAGATGAGATCATTGAATCTGTTAGGATGATGAGGTCAGCATTCTGGGATCTTGCTGCTGCTTGAACTGTTCTCTAACACGTCTGTGCTTTCGTCTGCAGTGGTGACGTTGCTATGGAAAAATATGATCCCCGCGTCACCTCATTTGTGTTGGCTTTGACGATCTTTCAGGCTCCCGCTCTGGTTGCTTTTTGTTTTTGGAAGGAGCTATAAAAATAATTTGAGGCTGACGGAAATATTCTGCTGCTTGTTCCTCCCTCTCCTGCTTGCATGAGATGCTACCATATTCTCGTGGCTCAAGTAGCATTTCCTTCTGCTCTGCCATATAGTTGAGATAGAAATCCACATCTCCTTAGTTGCTTCCCAACTTTGGATTGAATCAGTTTGTTGGCATTTATTACTTGAGAATTTACGTTCTTCTATACTTCCCATAGTATGCAGATTGATAGTTGTATTGCCTCAAGATCCGGAGCTGCATGTACCCATTGCTTAAACCAATCCCAAAAATCCAGTTGTTGGCCTTGATCGAATCAAACCCCACTGATGAAGCTCGCCATATCCTTTTTTAATGTGTCTCATTGGAGAAAAAAAATGTGTATCATCACCATCCACTCTTCCATATCTCATGCAAAATGAGCTATTGGTTAATCTTCTTATGAACATGTTAATCTATGCGGGTAAAGCATTCGATAATAGTCTCCATAAGATGATTTGCAGTTTCTGAGGGAGCTTTAGCTTCCATATGCTGGTCAACAATTTATCATCAATTTGTTGAGGCAGAGGCAAGTTCTGCCTCCTGTATTGGTTCTGCAACTCTATCGCCAGATGATACCCCTTCTTCACTATGTATTTTCCAGTGGGATTAGGCCTCCTGAGTGGTATATCCTGACATGTGTCCAACCTGTTCAAATGTGCTGATAGGATATGAGGCACTACGTTTGAGGAGAAGATAGCCCTTATTAGAAGAGATCTCCATGTTCCGTGCTCTGTAATCATGTGCGCAACTCTTAGGCTCGTAGATGTAAGCAATAATGAAGCTTTAGCAGATTATCCACATTTGGGATTCATTGGTCTGTGATTTTGGCCCTTTCCCCATTGACAATTCTCCATGATAAGTTATATGTGATGAGGTACCTCTCTGACAATATGGATTTCCATCCCCCAAGAATCTCTCTCTTTGGTCAAGATAGTGGCAAAGTCCTTCTTTCTTAGGTATTTTGCCTTATATGTACGTGTGAGAATAATGTCATCATCCGACATAATGCACCAAGCATGCTTTGCTAGCAGTGCTATGTTCATTCCTAACGTTGATAGGATTCCAAGTCCACCTCTTCTCTTTGAGTTTGAGATGATTTTCCAGGACTTTTAGTGCAGTTTCTTATCGTTAGAGTTTCCTCCCCCAATAAAGGCTACAATCATTCTGTCGAGCTTCTTAAGGATTTATGAGGGAATTCTAAAGATTCTCAGTGGATATAAAGCTACGGAGGTTAGCACATGTTTAGCCAAAGTTACTCTTCCTGATAAATTGAGGAGTTTGGTCTTCTAGGAAGAATACTTATCCACAAATATTTGAATGAGGTTCTGGAAAATAGTCTTTTTCGAAGTATCAAAGGCTATATTCATGCCTACATATTTCCCCTAATTCCTTGGCTATGAATGTTTAGAGTATACCTCATATATTGTTGCATCTCTACCGACGTGTTTGGGTTAAATTGAATTGCACATTTGTCAAATTTTAGCATCTGATCTGGCATAAAGGTCGATGGTCTTTGCTAGATCATTTATAGCCGTGTATGTGCATTTTGTAAATAAGATGCAGTCATCCACATACTTGAGGTGACTGGTTCTCAACCCTCCTGTTGAGACAGAAATGTCAGAGCTTTATTTGTCCTCAGTTGATCCTCCAGCCAGGCAAACATATATTGTTGTTCGATGATGAATAAATACGGGGATAAAGGGTATCCTGCCAGAGTCCCTTGTTTGATGTGAAGAAGGTTGACTGAACCCCATTAACAACCACCTGGTATGTGACAGTTTGGATACATTGCATGATTAAGTTAATCCATGGAGTAGGAATGTTCATAGCTTTCAGTTATTTCTCCTTAAACTCCCATGAAACACAGTAAATACTTTACTCATATCCAACTTTAGTTAATTTTAGGCAAAATTACAGGTTTCACTTCTCTTTTTGCACTATGTTCTTAAAATATTTTCATATCACTACAAAATGTTCTCAATTGTTTTCTTTACCGGCCATAACATGTTCAATGAAATTAACGAACCAGTCAATAGTTACCGAGAGTTAAAAAAGACCATTTAATAATTTTTGAGGTTATATCATTTAAAAAAAAATCTCTTCTACCATTTTTTCTCCACTACTTACCATCTCTTCCGTCGTCCCTGCTTTTCCATGTTCTCGGCTTGCCAGTGGTTACACTATCACCACAAGAGATATTGACTCAATATTGTCTCATTGAAACCGACTAATTGTACTCCCTCCGTCCCAGACTAAGCTGCACACTTTCTATTTTCGTCCGTCCCACCTAAAGCTGCACACTTTCTATTTTCGTCCGTCCCACCTAAAGCTGCACACTTTGTTTTTATTCAGTTTTTGGCAAAGAAATCTTAGTTGGTTTGTCTTTAATGCCCTTGACTTTATTTTAAAATCACAAGAGGGAACCCTTGCTTTCTACTGCCATTACTTTCTCCTGACCTTAGTTTGCCTTTAGTGCCCCTCATTTCTACTGTACACCCACGTGAAAGCAAGGCAGAAAGCAGCTTGCAAAATTTTGAGCCCAACTCCCTCTCTCTGTAGCTTAGGCTGGGACAGAGGGAGTATGTGAAAATCGATTGAGAAAATTTTGTACTCCCTCTGTCCCATCATAAGCTGCACACTTACTATTTGACAGTCAATATTGTTAAATTTTGGTCACATATTTAAATAAATATATAAACAATAATATCATCGTATGTTATATTGTGGGATTCGGCGTAATAAATAATCTTTGAATATTAACTTTTTATTTGTCATTATCGCACGTAGTTAACCTATTAACGGTCAAACATATTTCTTAAAAACCGTGAAAAAGATTATATGCAGTTTATGCCACATAGGAAGTAATAATACATAAATATTTAAAAATAATTTACATAAAAAGAACAAAAGCTGTAATTTCATCCTAAAGTTGTCCAAAACTGTCAATTTTTCATTTTAAAAAAAAATACAAAGTCTCAGAAAATGCGGTTTTCCTTAAATTTGCGAATAGTCCATTGTACTTTTTACATTAAATATTGTAATTTTTTTATAAAATTTAAATATTGAATTAATTTTTTTTTAAAAGTAAAATGTGTATTTGAATGTGATAATGTACATATATAATGTAAAAAATTTAATTTTAAAATTTAGTAATTTAATAAATGTAGTGTATAAGCTAAAAAATAAGTGATTTGTCCATAGATTTATGAACATGTCGTGTGTCAAGAGACTCACTCTTAAAAAAATGAATGATAAGAAATCTCACAATTTAGACTTTGTTTTGGTAGGAATTAAAATTTGATCTCTTTTTTATTATTATTACATAAATGGAACATACTCGGCGGCAGCTTGGTGACTTTTTCCCCCTTCTTTTTTCTGAATTAGTGAGGAAACAGTCAAAGAAAAGAGTGCTGACAAAATTTGATAAGTGGAGCGGCCATTCAGATTCTACCAACGTCCACAGGCACTATAAATTACCAATACTCTATAGAACCGCAAGTCGGGAGTATCATAATCATGGTTTCTATCCTAAAATTAATTTGTATGACGATCTATAATCTTATATATTTAGTTATAATTTATCAATTATTGATGCGGTACACTAACACACTCTCTCACGTGCAGTGATATTAATCATCATGTAAACGTGAATATAAAGGGGGTCACGGGCCAACCATGAGCTCTGATACCATATTAGAATCATGTGGTCTCATCGTAAAACCAATTTGTACTATATAGGGGTGACCCATAATTTTATATGACTTTGCCAACCATCGATGTGTATTACGGAATATGAATTCTAGATAGAATATTAATATTCTTGTAATATTACTTGTCATTGTATATAGATTAGAATTCCTTTTCTAGTCTGATTTAGGTCTTCTGTACTACTGTATATTATACCCAAGAGCATGAATAAAGACAAGATGATTACCCCGTAAATATTCTTTCATGGTATCAGAGCCTAAAATTCTGAAACCTAATGCCCTAAATTTTCCGTTCTAGTTTTTCGATCTGAGAAGTTTTTTTCATTTACCCATAAAAAAACTAAATAGGCAATTCCGCCGTGAAGCCACTCCGCCGCCGACGAGCCTCCACTCCGTGAAGCTGCTCATGGACGAAGCCTCCGTGAAGTTGCTCGCCGACGAAGCCTCTACTCTGTCCGCAGGGCTTCGTTTCTGTTACCCCGGCATCCACAGCCGAATGGCTGCGAAACTGCCCGCCGTTGACGAGCCTCGACTCCGGCGACCACTAGTGTTCCACCGTGAAGTTTCCAGCCGATTAACGAGTCTCGACTGCCGCCGTGCCTCCGTTCCTAATACTCCGATCAAGTCCGTGAGACACTACACCGTCGTCCGACATTTCAACAAGGCGCGCGTGAAATTCATGCGCGCGATCTCCTTACCAGAGCGCGTGAGGTGACGCGCGCTTGAAGCCTCGTCTTCCTACCCAGTAGCGCGTGTTTACACGCGCCGTTAAGCCACCCGG
>JAULKK010000001.1:6998191-7010390 GCA_032355705.1 Rubia peregrina | reverse complement strand
AGAACACTGATATCCTATTTCACTACATACCTGCTGACTGCACTGTGTCAAATTTCGTTGACAACAAACACTATATGCATCCTCTTCTGCTGCCTTTTATTACAACTGATTCTGCTGCTTTCTTAAAGGGGTCAAACATTTCTAGCCACGGAGATGACAGGCTGATCTGGAAACCAGGAGCAACTGGGAACTTTGATTTCAAAACGACATATCAAACTACTGCACAAACAAGAGGTAGCATATTTTCCCTCTCCAAAATTTGGAACTATAGAGTTCCAAATAAATTTTCTGTTTTCATGTGGAAAGTTCTGAACTCCTTGCTGCCATTTGATGATGTCTTAATGTGGTTAGGCTTCTCCATGGCCTCTAAATGCAAAGTCTGTAAATTCCATGATTCTCTATATCACTCTTTCAACTCTTGCATGAAGGCAGTTCAAGTTTGGAATGGCATTATGCCTTTAGTACACCTATTACCTTCTCATTTTGACACCTTGTTGGATCCGTTATCTTCCATTTGGCATGTCCATGCTTCTTCTCCTGTTCAAAACCTCACCATCTCCATTGTCCCTTCCTTGGTATGTTGGTTTATGTGAACTGCTAGGAATATATTTATTTACCAGGGCATACCTGTTTCAGTACTAAACATCATACATGACATTAGGCAGGAACTATACCTCATTTTTATGGCAAACCCAATCTTTGTGAGTAGATCATCGGATCTTGATTTAGCAGCCTCAGGTACCATTCCTATGCTAAGACCACCACCTAAACCTATTATTAGACCTGTATGCTGGATTAAACCTACAGACACAGGGTTTAAAACTAATGTTGATGCATCATGGACCACATCAGGTGAGACTGATTTAGCCCTCATAATTAGGAACACAACAGGAGATTTCTTCAGAGCTAAAACATCTTATATAACATGCAAATAAGTTCTCGAAGTTGAGATGTGTGCCGTCAGATTTGGAATTGAATAAACACTTGAATTAGAAATACATTGCTCTTTTGAATCTGACTGCTCCTAGGTTGTTAACATGATTTTAAATCCATTACTATCCAGATAAGACCTCTTCATTTTGGTAGATAAGATTAACCTGCTTTTAGGTGATAAGACACTGAAACACATTAATAGACAGGCCAATTGTGTGGCTGATTTGATGGCAAAAAATGCAAGAAAACGGAAGTTGAATGAATACGTCGATTTACATGATCTAGATCAAGAGACAAAAGGACTTATAACTTTGGATAAATTAGGCATCCCTATGCTTAGGATCCAAAGAACAACTGAATAGATGCTACTCATAAGTTATGCTTCTCTACAATGGCAGGGAAATCCATAATTGTGAAGGAAGATCAACAAATACATTGCAGGGTGAACTTTGAGGGAAACCGGCTTATCAGCTTCTTACTTTCAAGCAAAAGCTCGAGTGTGTCTACACTCCCAACTACTCTTTTGTGAACACAGATTTTGTAGTCAAAGATTACCTCCCTAAACAGGCTTTGTTTACGTTGGTAATCAACAACTCTCTTCATTTTAAAGAAGGCCAACATAGCCTTAGAAATTTTCCAAGTCCAGCCTCCTACAAGTCGACGCATGGGGCAGAGGCTAGGTAGGGGGAACACTTGGTTAATAGTAAATACTTATATTGTAACTACTGACTCTTTTATTTTTACGGTTTGGGGTGCCTATAAATTTCCTACATCTCTAAGGGATGTTTTCATTTAAAAAAAAAGTCAAATTCGGTCATCAAATTATGTTATTATATATGCAAAACTATTATCATGTCAAATGTTGTTGGATTCATCATCACATATATTTTTAAATTATTATTTTTTAAATTTTTTATGACGGTACTAATCTGACCCTATCTTTTTTAGATAAGTGCAAATTTAACCATGTATTTGTTACTAAAGTGCTGATCTAACCCTGCCTTATTAATAAAAGTACTGATCTAACCCGGACATCATTAGCCGGCGACAGCGACCGGCGGCGGTCTGGCGTTGACCACTTATTTTAGGAAGGGTAATTTCGTCTTTTCATATTTTTCTGAAATTTTCATTTTTTCAAAGGGGTGTAAATGGTCATTTCCGACCATAATTTGGTTTTCAGGGTTAATTTTGCACTTTCAGATTTTACAAGGCCATATCTGCACTTTCAACCAACTTATAGGGTTAAAAATGCACTTCACCCTAAAATTGAATAGGTGTATAAGTATAAATAGTTAAAGTTGCAATTTAACTATTCATTTAGTCAAAATTTCTTAACTTTAACCTTAAAATTGAATAGGTGTATAAGTATAAATATTATTGAGTAATACATTGTTTGATTCGTTATAACATATATTTTCAGAATATCAATTTTTATAAATTTTAATTATCCTTAATAAAAGATATTAATGATCAAACATTTTTGAGTCAAGTAATGAAAGTTAAAGTGTGCAGATTAAATTGAGACAGATGGAGTAACCGGTAATAACCGGCATATCAATCGAAACCGATACCAAACGAAGTGGTATAACCGACAACATTATTGATCGATTATTCAATTTCTTATAAAATTTTATAGATCTATAGAAATTAAAATCGATTAACCGCCCAACTGATAAACCGACCAGTTGAACACTCCCAGCCGTGTACACAGCTTCCAGTCGGCCAGCACCCGACCCGAAACGCCAACCCAACACGCTTAAGCTAAAGCAACCAATATACCCATCCTCCAGGTCTAAGGTTCGTTCTATATCGTCGAATCCCCAATTCGCAACAAAACATTTGGTCAATTTCTCCAGAAATTTCATCGATTCCATCAATCTTCAGCTCCTAAACCCTAACCTTCCATTACAGGGTACGCTGATTTGTATCTTGATTGATTTATCTTCCTGTAATTCAAGTTTTTGAGTGATCGGCAATCGTCACCGAACTCATCCGTTTGTTCCGTTTTCAGGTTATCTTAGCGGATTAATTTAACCGGAAAGATGTTGAATCGGTTGTTTGGCAAGCCGAAGCAGGACACTAGTGCTGTTGCAACCCTAGATAAATTAAATGAGGTAATAATTGCTTCATCCAACTGAAAATTCCAGTTCGTCTTGTTAATATATCGGTAATTTGTAGGTTTTTTATGATTTCTGATTTAACATTAGGTTGTGGTTGAGCTAATCTCCTTGTTGATATGCCTTGAGGGTATTTAATCTGTGATCTGCACTTGTCATATTGGTTTGATTTGCATAAAATACGTGGTTAACTGCAGTACATAGTAACATATCTCTGGGTGAATTGTTTGAGATTATTTGTAGCACTGGGTGTTTGTTTTCTAGTACAGTAGACAGGAGTATTGATTTTAGGTAGTTTTTCGTTGTTTTTCTTATCTAGACCTTGGAGATGCTAGAAAAGAAAGAGAAGGTTCTTCTAAAGAAAGCAGCCGCTGAAGTCGAAAAGGCTAAGGAATTCTCAAAAAGTAAAAACAAGAGGGGTAAGTCGTTACTTGTATGCCCTTAGTTTCTTTAATTCAATTTCTCATCAGAAAAATGATGAGGTAGTTTATCTAAAGTTTTGTCCTTCTGAATTTCAGCTGCCATTCAATGCTTGAAGAGGAAAAGGCTCTATGAGCAGCAAGTTGAACAGCTTGGCAATTTCCAGTTGCGTATCCATGATCAGGTTTGTTCATTCTCCCTCTATATGTTTACATGCATGATGCATGTTTGTTCTTCAAGTAACAAGTAGATATTTAAAGCTGATCGAATCACCAATAAACTCTTTCATCTTCTATTGGAGTGTAGGAAACAACGAGCTCCTAACATGAGCTCAAACAGCTACATGGATGAAAATGCATAAAGATAAATCTAGTGGATGAAAAAAGCGCTACAGCTTATAAAGTTAAAACTGAACTAAATAATCCCTGGAAAGTTTACCCTAACAGGAAGAATTCCATCTTAAACACCAGATCCAAATCTTCAACGTCTCTTCCACGAGACACCAAAACAAACACTATTATAAAGGGAGAAGAAATACCCTCATAAAGAGGGAAAAACACCTCGTATAAGGAGAATCAAACCTTAACTATAGTTGTGTGATACCAAAAAGGAACAAGGAATTAGCTATAGCCCATCTTCCATGGAGGAGGATGGGGAAGAAGTAAAAGATGAAGATGGAAATGCTGGGCCGTGGGGGTTGAGTGCTGGAGAGGGAAAGGAGAATCATGGGTGGCTCCTCACCACCCATAATTGCAAATTTTTAGGGGCAAATAAAGTGCAATTTTTTCAATGGCATATTATATTCATGATTTGAATTTGTGGCTACTCAGATGATTCTGCTGGAAGGAGCAAAAGCTACTACAGAAACTGTTGACGCTTTGAGAACTGGGGCTGCTGCAATGAAAGCAATGCAAAAATCAACGTAAGCTTGCATATGTCAGTTTATAACACATTCTTTGGGAGTTTCATTTGTTTTATTGGTGCTGGTTGTGGAGTTGCATATGTCAGTTATCTGTTTAATTGTCACTGGTTTGGAAGCTTTCACTCAATAGTGTTGAATACAGTGACCATATTAGGGGCACATTTTTTTGTGAAGTTTCTTGCTTACTAATCAGCTCTTTCTTTGGGGGGAATATTTCTTGATACAGGAATATTGATGATATTGACAAGACCATGGATGAGATAAATGAACAAACAGAGACTTTGAAAACAATTCAGGACTCTTTGAAGAATTCTGTTATGGACGACTATGACGAGGTCCTGGTTTATTCGGCTTTGTACTTAAATTTACCAGTGAAACTAGTTTATGATTTTTCTGAAGTCCATGGTGATATGTTGGTAATTGCAGGATGAATTGGAGGCCGAACTTGAAGAATTGGAAGGCGCAGAGTTGGAAGAGGAACTTCTTCAGCCTGCTATCTCTGCACCGTCTGCGCCTGTGCATGCTCCCACGCCATCAGGCTGGCAACCTGCTAGGGCGGCTCCTCAAAAGCAGACTGCTGAAGAAGATGAACTCGCTGCCTTGCAAGCCGAAATGGCCCTTTGATCTGCCCTGGTGTACGGTAATATTGTCCACACTTGTGTATGTGTCTTTCGTGGTTCCGTGTCAAGCAGCCTGCCGGTCAACTGTTGGTGAAATGTAGGCACTACGGTTGTAATCTCATTTGGAACTGTTTGGTGACTATCTTCAGTGTATATTATTCAAGGCCTGTGTCTACTATTTTTGCACACATTAAATAACAGAATTTCTATGCTACCGCTCCGGTGATGTATAGCATAATGTTATGACGATGATTAAGCTTTTTGGCTCATTCTGCAGGTAGCTGTTATGATCATTAATTTTTCTGCTGATTGTCTTATTCTGAAGCTTTGTGGTGTTTTACTGTGATGCTATTTGCTATCGCCTTACAAGCTGCTCCTCTCAACTTATAAGCTGCAAACTGTACCTTGATAAAGTTGATTTGTAGTAAATAAGTTTATGGTCGCATCCAAGGTATATATCTGGTTTTCTATCCTATCAACCAATTCTTATCCCGCGGATGAAGAAAAATAATTGAATTGGATATTTTTCCTTCCTTCACTTTGAAGAGCTCTAAAATGACAAAATAGATTTGCAATCCACGGGTCAAGGGGATTGTTTTTTTAATATAAAAACTCGGGTGAATATGGATAAATTAAGTAATGAGTTAAAATAGGATTTGAGTTAGGTAACAGGTCAAATGGGTAAATGAAAAATATGGGTTGGACAAGTTGGGTTTGTGAGTTGACCCATATGGTTAGAATTCCAATGAGTTGATATAGAGCCATATGGATCAATATATGAAATAAAACATGCGAGTTTATCCAATGAGTTTATATGCAAACATGTGGGGTCAATATATGAGTTGAAATTTACGGGTTTTACCCATATGGGTTGGTACATATACCTGCATGAATTTATTTATGGAATGAAATTCACGGGTTTACCTGACCCGTTTTGATCGGACCCATTTTAAACCCGTCAAAAAATGAGTCAAAATATGTAATACCTATATATTTTTAATTATCCACATTTTCCAATCCATATTTGACTTGTCGCCCCCATTTGCCACCCCTAGTCGCTCCATTGCAGCATCAAACCTTTTTTTTCCCTCCAGACTTCATTAACGCTTCCCTCCAAAATTAGAATTAGTTGGTGAATAAATTAGTCTCCGAAAGAGAGAAGCGTTGGATGAATTAATAGAACTTTTGTTCTTAAGCAGAAAATTTTATATGTTAGCAAATGTGGTAGTATGTGTATTGTTGGGCGAATCATATTCTACTACGTGATCCACACATTTGCTTATTATGGTGAGCGATTTTAATAAGAAATGAAAATTTTGTGGAATACATGAAAGAATATAATTCACTCGACACCAACATTTGTTAATGTATAAAATTTTATGTGTTTTTAGTAAAGGTTATCTTGAGTTATTAAAATGTTAGAGGCTCAAAATTATATGGTATTCTAGAGTTACATTTGGCAAAATATAACCGAATATTTCAAACTACATATTTGAATCAAACCGATGAATAGCGATACTTGATTAATGACTTGAAATTCGAACTCATTCGATTGAACATAAATGTTCGAATTCAAATGAAAAGTGCCCAACTCGAATAGAATTCAAAGTCAAATAATACCCAAACACAAATCAAAATCGATCCCAATTCGAGAAGGATAAATAACCAAAATAAAAAGCACCTAAACTGAACAAAACCTAAATATGATGAAATGATGGAATAATGGGCATTTATACTTCTAGTTTTTGTATTTGTGCAGATATGCTCCTAATTTTTTTAAAAGTGCACGTATGCTTATGGTCTTACTTGAAAATTTGATCAATTGTGATCTTTGCGGGATTCACGTGAAATGACTGATTTACCACTCTTTTAAAAATAGAATAATGTGCATTTATATACCTCAATTCTTGTGTTTGTGCATATATGCCCCCAATTTTTCGAAAGTGCATATATGCTCCTGATCTCACTGGAAAATTTGGTCAATTGTGATATTTTCCGAATTCATTTGAAATGACGGTTTACCCCTCTTTAAAAAATATTTAAAAAATGTATATTGACCATTTCGTCCTCCCAAAACCTAAATCCCAAATTCCAATTCATTCTCATTTCATTTTGAGATTTTGAGGGTTGAATTTGAGTTCTAAGGGATTGAGAACATTGTGCGGGGAAGAGGTCGGCGAAGAAAACGAACCTCCGCTCTTAGTTCAAACGGCGTTGCTCGCTTGAAGAGTACAACTTTGGGCAACGTTGAAAGTATTGTATTTTTTCCGCATATTACATGCATTTCCCTCCATCTTCTTTTCCCCATTTCATCTTCATGAGCCTCTCTTTTACTCCATCTTAAGCCCTAATACAATGTTTTCTCTCTCACCAAAGCCTTTTTCCTTATCCACACCCAAAATGGCTTCTGCAAATGCCATTTTTACTGTTTCAATTCCCACTTTTGCCTCCAAGCAAGTTATTTATCACTCAACCTCTGTTGATTAGAGAGGTCTGCTCAATGCTCCCACTTTTTTTTCTCCCACTAGTACTCTGCCTTTGTTGTCCCAGTCTTTCAACATATAAAAAAATAAACACAAGAAGGAGTGATAATTTGATCATTGGTATAGAATTTTGGCATGTTGTTAGCTCGAATTTTATGTCTTATACTAATTTTATATGTAGATTATGATATATTAGCAAAGAGATGAGTTTGTTCTCAAATTTTAATTGTCCGAAATTCTTTTGTAATTTTATTTGGATAACTATACGAATATAAATGTATAAAACATTAGTCTTGATGTAACCCTTATATTTTAAAACAAATTATGATATAACCCGAAATATTAAAAATAAGTGCTGATATAACCCTGAAATTCCTATTCATTTTCTAACGGCAGGCCCTCTCTAGGGGTAAAATTGTCTGAAATTATATTGAAAATAAAATAGGGTATTTTGGTCATTTTTAGTTAAGTAAATGCTAGAATTTGACCGGTCAACTCCGGTCTCCGACTATAGGTGTAAGAATTTTTAGTCACAGTCGGACAAGAGGTATATGTACACATTTAAAAAATTGAGGGATATATTTGCACAAGGTCAAGAATTTGGGGATATCAGTGCACTTTATAATTCTTAATGTTTGAAATTATTCATTACTATATTAAGTTGTTAATAATATTACAAATATAAAAGAAAAAATATATTATTCTTTTATTGATACTGTAATAATTTTTTAAAAATAATGATACAATTTTATTTAAATGTTTGTACATTGTATATTATGATTTTTTTACAAATGTGAATATATATATTTTCAGCTACAAACTTAATATTTCTAAATATATAACTGAAATAAGTACATAATAGCGCTATAAGGATGAACACATAGTTGTGTTTTAAACTGTTTAACTATTAAAAACGATCATTTTATAATAGAGGTAATTTAGTGTTTGTTTTCATTTATTTCAATGAAGTTCCCATAATTAGCATAGAAAATATTTAAAAATACAACAAAAAAAATTTTGTATGTGAGGGAAATAAGTATGTGGGTGATTTGTTGAACACATGACAATATATGATTTACCCCACACCACACATACTTTTTTTTTGACAACTACACTTTTCATTCATAGTGTCTTACACAAACGGGCGAGACTCTCTTTTGGCTCACACAACAAGGTGATGTGAGCCTCCCACTACAGCTCCACACTTATGGAGGCTTCCTACACCAAAACGGTGTAATATGAGACTTGTAGCCATAATAATGCAACACCAAGGGTTGCACCTGGTCGGGTACATAACACTGACCACTTGGGCAAGCCAAATGGTTTATTGAACTAACCCAAAGTTAAAAATAAGATACTGAAACATAAGCAGAAAACCAAAGCACCCGAACCCAATAACCTCAGCCCCTACAAAAGTAAGAAAAAATCTTCCCATGTGTTCAGCCAGTATGATGACTCAGTTCAGATGGACCGAACCCGTAACCACCCCATTGGGTAGATCTGACCACAGTTGATTTCCGCCAATTTGCGACGTTTCCGCCAATCACCAATACAGAAGAACACCAAAATTCTGCCTTTTTGTCAAAGTTTCGAAAAATTGGCCCCTTGTCGGCTAGCAGAAACTAACTTATACTACATTAAAATTACGAAGCTGAAATTGATGCAAGGTCAAAAAAATACCATATCTGGAAAAATCGGAGAGAAGTCAGCCCAACTAAAGTAGGAAAAAACCAGTATATGTTGATTCTAGTTCAAAATTATGTTCTGGTTCAACAATCTAGATTTGAACCCGCCACCGTCCAAAATGGACAGATCTGACACACAAATGCATCGTGGTCTGCTACGTTTCCGCCGATCATCTTTAGATGAAGGAATACCAGGATTTTGCATTTTATTTTTGACAGGTTTAGGTTGGGTAGTGTGCCACCTCTAGTGGCCGATCTCCGCCGCCAGCGGCTGTTGTTCTCCACCGGAGGCCATGCTCCACCACTAGCGGCTGTGTTTCGCCGCCAACGCCATTGTAATCCGCTGGATTCTGTGCTCCACCACCAGCGGTCGTGTTTCGCAACCAGCGATCTTACGCTGTCTACCGTGGCAGTGTATCACCTCCAATGGTCGTGTGAAGGTTTCTTCCTACGATGCCGATCAAGCACCACCACTATTGCTATGTCGTCTGGCCAGCTTCTCCGGGAGGACGGAGGGTCACCTCCTTCTCCGGCACCAGCATCTTCTTCGCACCGGTGGGAGGCCACGACTATACTACTTCTGTCTGGTTTATCGCTCCTTAGCCAACCGATTCCAACTCTACTACTAAAAGGAGAAATAAATTATAGGCAAAGAATGGGGGAAGAGGGTTGTTGGACCACTGGATCTGGCAGCCACGACGACCCCCCTAAACTGGGGTTTTACATTTAGTGACTTTAGGAGAGATGGTTTCTAGAGAAAGAATGTGATAATAACTTTTGTCACTTATACACCTACACAAACTTATTTCCCCACATACAACATTTTATGTAAAATACAATTCTTATACTGTATCCCCGATGTACCATGTATGTGCATTGTATATTTATTGAAATATAAATAAATAATAATAAAAATTCACAATAAAGATGTTTGTCATGTTTGGTCTATCTTGTTAGAAAATCTAAAAAGAGTCATTCTCAATGATGAATTTGAATCAACAACAAAACTAGAAAAAACATATAAACACATATTATTCTACATTGTATGTACAAATCTTATGACTAAGCATCAGTCAAGCATAATATTGTGGTCTCTTCATCGCTGATGCACATTAAA
The DNA here is from genome assembly GCA_032355705.1 of Rubia peregrina. Classification (NCBI taxonomy): domain Eukaryota; kingdom Viridiplantae; phylum Streptophyta; class Magnoliopsida; order Gentianales; family Rubiaceae; genus Rubia; species Rubia peregrina. The sequence goes on along the minus strand of JAULKK010000001.1, from coordinate 7,000,093 downwards.
AAAAAAGACATGTTTGCTACATTTACCGGGATCCGAATTTAATTTAACTAAATTTGACAAAATCCAACCCAAAAAGAGTATGTACATGAAGTACACCAAAACCCGAATTTACTTGAACCAAACCCAATTAAAAAATATTACCCCCAAATGTACCTGTAATCGAAATGAGTATAAGCGACCAAAGATACTCGACCAGTCGGCCGACCCATAACTAAATACTTGAAATAAGACGTGAACCGAACATACCCAACCAGACCCATAACTAATTACTTAAATCATGCCTGAATTCAAATGAGTACAACCCGTATCTAGCCCAAAAATCTGTTTAGTCTAGTCAAAATATAATCAAACATAACAATCCCAAGAATTAAAGTGTATATTAAAGTACCTAAATGTGCATTTTACTATATATCTTTCACTTTAGACTAAACTACCGATAATATTTTCCCGGTATTGAACATACATATATATATAATTTTATTTACTTATAATAAAGAGAAATGTGCTTATATAACCATACCCGATTCACATATGTGTAAATACAACATTTTGATAAAAGTAAGTGCAAATATAACCCTAAATAGTTAATGTAAGTGCAAATATACCCATTCCGGTAACTTTTAGCTAGAATTAAGTGAAAAGATATTTTTATCCCTATGAAAAAATGGAAATGAAAATAAATTACTATTATACACTCTTCTTCATTTGCTTCTTCGTTTTTTCCTTGCTTCTTCTTCGATTTGCGGCTCCTGCTCAAAAGCACTTCTATTGATTTTGGGGCTCCTGCTCAAAAACTTGAAATCGGCGCTGGGTGGGTTAGGTTTTTGTGGTGGCGCTGGGAAGGGTGGCATCGAGCGTTGTGGGGTAAGGTGGCATTAGGGTTCGCGGTGGGTGGTGGCGCAGGTTCATGGACACTAGGGTTCGTGACAATTGGTGTCGAGCGATGGGTCAGTGGCACTAGGGTTTGCGACGGGTGGCATCGAGCAACGGGGTTGGTGGCACGGCGGAAGTGAGGTACCCGGTGGAGTTGGGTGAGGTGGCGGTGGGCGAGGGGTGAGGTGATTGGGGCAGAGTTGGAAGATGGTGGTGGTGGCTGACTGGATGACAAAAAATGCAGGGAATGGAACCGAATTGATCGGCGGAGACAATGGTGTTGGGGCAGCGAAGACGAGGTCGGTGATGAAGGGGATGCAGTGGGACTTGGAGGCGCGGAAGACGGAGGCCTGGTGGAAAGGGGTGTTGGAGTGGATGATTCCTATGGTGATGAGGGAGGCCATGGAGGACTCGGTGACGGTGTCCATGGGGGAGGAGACGCAGATGGTGAGGTTACAGGAGAGCTTGGTGGTCAGAGAGACAACATTGGTGGGAAAGTTGATGTAGTGAGGGAGTGGGGGTGGTGTCATGGGTGGCAAGGTGGAGTGGAGTGGTGGTAGCCCGAGGGCAAAATTTTCTTAACATTTTTGTGTTTTAAGCCAAAGAGCATTTTAGTCATTTTATCTGCAGTCAACCCCGAAATTGGTGTTTTAGGGGTTATATTGGCACATTCATCAATTAGTTAAGGATTGTTTTTTGCACCAAAAATTATCTGAGGGTTATGGGGAAGTTTTTGGACTTGCTCTTATATTGGCAGTTAATCAAGTAAATAGGGTTATATTGGTATATATAACTATAATAAAAGTATATATAAAGTTACATTTTGAAAATTTGAAAATATTAAAAAATATAAATATAAATAATTATAATTTAACTTTATAAGTTATACAAATAACATTTTTTAATAATTGGTCTAGTAGAATATTGAATAATTGTAGCATAGTCCCTCTGTCCCAGCAGAATTGACCACTTTACTTTTTCAAAGTCAAATTTGAAATTTTTTGACCATAAATATAAATTAATCTATAT